>CM014100.1:25916665-25962472 GCA_004119915.2 Collichthys lucidus
GAGATGGCGTTGTATGTTGCATTAGAAAAGCTAACCTATGTAATCAGGGGTAAAGTACAAGAATTTGAAGAAGTGTGGGCACCTTTAATGGACTTTCTCGGGCAACAGTAGATAATATCTGTCTGTAGGGCTATTGAGTGTGACAACTTTATTTTTATTTTATTTTAATTTTTTATTACTCAGTTTATTTCATTTTTTATTTATTTAGTATGCGTATGCAGGGTGATTTGCCTGCATCTTTTGTGTTTTGTACGTTCTTATTGAAAATCAATAAAAATATTGTTTAAAAAAAAAATTACAATTTTTTGTTCTAATTATGAAAACAAGATATTTGAGATAAAACGATTCTTGCACATTGCATTTTCACAAATGATGCTCTCGTGTCGTCTTGTTATAAATGTTTTGTTTTTCTTCTGATTGTTGCAAGGTGGTATCTGCAAGAAATACAGCCACCTTTGTTTAATTATGTTCAAGTTCAAAAGACGACTGTTTTTCAAGGGTTTAATGAATGCATGATGTTTCCAAAGTCAATGAGTAGACTAATTGTCTTGGGATCTCAATATTGACCCTTGATGATCAGAAAGCTACCATTTGTTTCAGTTAGCCTATGCACTTTGACTTTTCATCATTTCTTTGTTTTATACTATACAGCCTGTGCTTTTGATTGTGTTTTGCTTTTCCAATGTTTGTATTTCCATTGCTTTTATTTTTGTATAGTGTCCTTGGGTGTTTTGAAAGGCGCTCTGAAATAAAATGCATTATTATTATTATTATTAGAACACAAGCCTACCTGGAGGTAGGTGGGACTCCACAGATTTTCATCATTCAACCCATCTAAGAGTTACAGTAATATAGATCCATCTATGAACAACAGCTTCTGAACCATACAAGCTGATAAGGCTCTAAACCATCCTTTACACCAGCGGTCTTTAACCATTGTTCCACAGCCCCTCGAGGGTCCACAGAGGTGCTGCAGGGGGTCCGCCAATTTTCACCAAAATAATGGTGGACATGAGGGTGCAGATAATTGAGAACCTACAAACAATTGGATGAATCAGTGGACATGTCCAAAGATGCACAGCTCTTTGCATTTAATAACCAATTAATAATAATATTTATCATAAACACATATAGGCTCATAACCCAGTATATAACTTATTTTACCTTATTAACCTTTAATAAGGTGAAACAAAAGTTGAATAAAGTAAATATAAAAGTTATTATAGGCCAGGCTTAAAATGTGACACATTTTTAAAAAATGAATTACATGTGGGGCTCCCTGTTCACTTTGTCTCTCGTCCAAGGAGTCCTTGATCTGAAAAAGGTAGAAGACCTGTGCTTTACACTTACATAAATGATGACACATTGCAAATTTGTCTTTACACCCTTCTTGTCTAAACACTTAACTTCTTCTTATGTCCATGAGTGTCCCTTTTGCCTGCTTTATGTAAAGAGTTGAGTCTAACAAACGCTCTGTAATATACAGTAGGACCTTCAGTACATGAGCAAACTTGCTATTGTGCAATAGCTCCAACACATTACTGATACAAAGCTCCAACAAGTCCACATTGACAGACCATTGTGTCCAAGCTGACTGAACACCAAGCCACTTTCTCCCCAAGCACCAAGAATGGACTACCAGCTGGGTAAAGTGGGGAACTGCCTGTCACAGCAACAGCCACGTCTGCAGTTATATCTATTGTTTCCCTCTTTCCCATTTGTCTGTGTGTGTGTGTAGACGTGGATTCTTCTTTGAGGCACTCTTCCAGCTTCCTCCTGATTGCAGCTCATTCATCTCACCTGCTGAATCTCCCCACCTGCTGCCATCAGCTCATCAGCCTGGCAACAACCCCCACTTCCGACACCCCCCACCCCTCATTGTCACAGTTAAAGAGGATCATTTTCTACCTACCTGGCCTCTTGCCTGCTAACCCTGATGCAACTCACAGCCTGCTCACACTGTCTACCATCTGCCATCGGCAACCGTTCAACCTCTGCAGCCGTCTCATTCCTAGCAAGTCTTTCACTAACCCATCTTCATCACCCTACTTCTGTGTCTGTGTAACATAGACTCCCAGAAGTTTCTGTATGTCAGTTGACTTTGGCAACTTGAGTGATC
Organism: Collichthys lucidus; assembly: GCA_004119915.2. Classification (NCBI taxonomy): domain Eukaryota; kingdom Metazoa; phylum Chordata; class Actinopteri; family Sciaenidae; genus Collichthys; species Collichthys lucidus. Next base: position 25,918,785 of record CM014100.1, read on the forward strand.
CCAGGAAATACCAGAAACAAACGCAGTGCTCGATTATGTAATTTTGTGACCCTGTCATCTGGTTTTATGAGCCTCTGTGAGGCTGAATTTAGGCACAGCTAATATATACACAGTGTATCCTAATTCCCAAAATAGTTCTTCATCCGTATGTTAAATTAAAAACCAGAACTAAATGAATACTGCCTGTAATTATATTGTATAAGCAGAGTCTAAATGGGTTATCTATGGTGCACATTTGCTAAATTTGGAAACAGGCTACTAAATTATTACCAACTCTGTGACTCATGAGAGCCAGTCGATGTCAAATTTGTTTTAGGATTGTTGTGGAGGCGATGATGTAACAATGAGCAGCTTTGCTCTCCACCAATCCACGTCCTTCTCAGCAGCCCCCCACCCTCCCAAAAACACAGAAGGGCACAGCTGGTACAGAGCAGGCATGTCACAGATTGGCATGGATTTTGTGTGTGTGTGTGTGTGTGTGTGTGTGTGTGTGTGTGTGTGTGTGTGTGTGTGTGTGTGTGTGTGTGTGTGTGTGTGTGTGTGTCACAGACACCCTTTTACACAGACACAGATTGACAGGCCGGGACATCCATTACAGATTTTTCCCCTCAACTAAAGGAAAAGTGCTTCCAGCAAGGCTTTAAAAATAGAACAGTATATCTTGATGATGATGATGATGATGTTCATATCCACTGACATTGTTTAGAATTTTGATAATTTAGCAAACTTTAGAAGAGCACATAATTCTTTTGCACACACTGCACGTTCCCTTCTGATTCGTAAGCACACGTGCCTGATTGAAGTGCATATGACCGGATTACATAACATGTTTTATCATCACGTTCAGAGTTGGTTAAAAAAAAAAATTTAAAGGATATATCCATCAGTAAAGATCAAAATTTCCTGAGGTCATATCTACGTTGGGACAAAACCCATTATAAACTGAAAGCTAAAAGAATTTAGTTTTTTGTTTTTGTTGCTCTAACTTCTAAACCTTTTGTTTCCCCTTAAAGGAATACTTTGACATTTTGGGAAATACAAGAGTTACCTGACAAGACATTTACAAAACTAGCCTACCAGGACATTTCTTAATGAATGGGGCATTCAGCAGTCTATGTAGATTTTGTGAGGAGTCAGATATTCATCTTTTTGACATTGGAAAAACGTAACTCTGTTTTATTGTTGTCCATTAACTACAGCATTTAGTGACTTAAGGGATGATGCAGAAGGAAAAGACCTGAACAATGTGATGTGATGGGGAAAGCATTTTTTGTATGTTTCACTGAGCAGCATTTCAAAATGTTTCCGAAGCATCAGTGAGTTCTCTAAAAGGAACTTCACAGGAAAAAGAACAGTTACATTTCTGAAACTTGTGGTGGTGACTGGAGTAAAAATTAAAATAGGAAGATAGTAAAAATTAAAGGACATATATGCTTGTGTACACTGTACAGTACATGTTTTAATTGTCATACACTCTTGGAAAACTTTTTATCTTGAGAACCTTTTTTTTTGCTGTTTAAAGTTGTTGAAAAGAGTTCCTTAAGACAAAGTTGCTGCACTTATGGTGCTTTGAGGGACTTTTTATCTTTAATGATCTTTTGTTTTCTTTTAAATGTTCTTTGAGTTACTGAGTTCTGGTTCTTTATGTCTTTGTAACAATGTGCTTTGGTAGAAACCAGCAAAGGGACAGTTTCAACACCTTTTCTGTATTTATAGTTTTATCTAATGGCTGTTCTATGCCAAACCTATTCAGAACCAATAGGAAAAGGTTCCTTGCAGAACCATAAAGGTTCCTCTAAATCATCACCATGTCTAACTTGAACTTTAATTTTAGGGGGTGTATGTGGGTTAAATCATGTATGTATGTATGGATATAATTACATAACAATAATAGGAAGTCTTTTTTTTCTGTACTATCTCTTAATATGTTGTTTTGTGCTGTTACTCTGTTCCTTGTATGTTTGTGTGTAATGATATTTTAAAAAAGTGAAATAAAAAACATACCATCTCATATCTGTGCAGTATGAGCCAGCAGCTGGTTCACTTAGCTCAGTGAACATGTGGGGTTCCTCAGGAGTCAGTTCTTGGATCCTTTTTGTTCAGCCTATATATGCTGCCTTTGGGTCAAATTCTGCAGAATTCTAATGTCACACAGATATATTTTGTGCTGTCCCCAGATGACTGCAGTCCTATAGAGTCATTGTGTAACTGTCTAGAGCAAGTCAAAAATTGGATGAACCAAAAATTTCTTCAATTAAATCAAGAAAAAACTGAGGTCATTGTTTTTGGCAATAAAGAGAAGAGGGTTGCTGTCAGTAAACACCTTGAGTCACTGTCTCTAGAAACTAAAGACCAAGTCCGAAACCTTGGCGTGTTGATAGACTCAGATCTGACCTTCAACAGTCACATAAAATCAGTCACCAAAACAGCCTTCTACCAACTTAAGAACATATCCAGAGTTAAGGGCTTTATGTCCCAAACAGATCAGGAGAAGCTGATCCATGCTTTCATCTCTAGTAGACTTGACTACTGTAAGGGCCTTTGACTGGACTCCCCCCAAAAAAGTATCAAACAGCTGCAGCTCATTCAGAACGCAGCAGCTCGAGTTTTGACCAGAACAAAGAGATCAGAACACATCACCCCAGTTCTTAAGTCTTTACACTGGCTCCCAGATAGCCACTGAATAGATTTTAAAGTTCTGCTACTAGTTTACAAATCACTGAATGGCCCACAATACATAAATGACATGTTAGTAGAATATAGACCCAGTAGGGCTCTGAGATCTACTGACTCAGGTCAGATAGTGGAGCACAGAGTTCAAACCAGACACGGTGAAGCAGCATTGGGAGTTATGCTGCTCACAACTGGAACAAACTACCAGCAGGACTGAAATCAGTTTATTTTTTTATTTTTTTATATTGCTTGTCTTAGTGTCATATGTTTTTCCTTGCCTCTGTAAAGCACTATGAATTGCCTGTGTACAAATTGTGCTATACAAATAAACTTGCCTTGCCTTAGCACTGTATCTGTCCATGGTAAATACCCGAGCTACTCATTAACATATTATATCTCATTTAATTCCTACACCGACAAATAAATAAAAACAACACATGGTGGATGCACTATGGGATATGTGCCGGATTGTCTGGGCGGGGCGCAGTGACTTCCTGAAGTGTTGGTATTTGCAAGGTTGCCAGGGAAACAGCTAGCCTGGCTCTGTCCAAAAGTAACAAAATCTGCCTACCAGCACCTCCAAAGCTAATTAAATTGAAGTCTGGTAGTTGCTTGGCAACCTCAAAAATGACAAGACCCCAGCCAAGACAAAACATAGGACAGAGCCAAGCTTTGTGCTAAGCTAAGCTTACAGCTTGATATTGTATGTATTGTCTTCTTCTCATCTAACGCTCAGCAAGAAAGCCAATATGCAAATTTGTGGTTGTGTGGTTATGCGGACAAAAAATTATTCACACAGTCCTGTCAGGGGGACCTCTGACAGTATAGGGACAAAAAACTAGGTCCCCGAAAGGAAAAATATTTTAAATGAATGCAGGCCTTTTGAAGGTGCCTGTGTGTTTTTTAGGCTTGGCCCATAAGACATGTTTACCAGTGTGTGTGTGTGTGTGTGTGTGTGTGTGTGTGTGTGTGTGTGTGTGTGTGTGTGTGTGTGTGTGTGTGTGTGTGTGTGTGTGTGTGTGTGTGTGTGTGCATGAATAAGTCAGTGACAGGTACATTTTTTGATTAATGTGTCATTTTATGTGTTGTGAAAAACAGTGAAATATTCAAACTATCTATGGCAAAGTGAAATATACTGGATGTGTGATGTGTGTGACCTCACGCATATTTGCTGAAAAAATTCAACCTGACATGTTTGGTGTGTTTGTCAATTTGGCATCACCACTGGAACTCAAAGTGAATTTCTGTCCGACAGCACAGCATAAGTTCGTAGCGAAAGGGGTCAGCTGGGTTTAACAGGATGAAAATGGATCTACCAGTTCAACATAAATTGGTGTCAAATACCAAGAATCTACACGGTGCAGTCATACTTCACCACTCACATCCACCTGACTCATCCACTCCAAAACACACACACACACACAGACACACAGAAAAACACATGGCTTCACCACCCCCATGGATTCATTCATGCAGACTGGTGTTATGTAAGAGAGTTACCATCCTCTCCTAAAAGACATGTCCTTGCGTCAACTCCATGTGTCAGACCAGGACAAAGAGAGATAGAGAGAGACAGAGAGGGAGACAGAGAGAGAGAGAAAGAAAGAGCATGTGTGGAAACAGATGAGAGGGCGAAAGAGACAAGACGAAGACAAGCAGCAGAGGAAAGTTTAGGGAGGGAGAGAGGCCCACCATGGAGCTCAACCTACAAAGCTAGTGGAATGCAGTAACACACACACACATGCACGCACGCACACACACACACGCACGCACGCACACACACACACACACACACACACACACACACACACACACACACACACACACACACACACATACACACACACACACGTTTAATAGGAGAGGAGGAGGTGCCTATTAAAAGGCCATTGGCAAGATGATAGGGATTTAGAGGAAGCAGAGAGAAACAACAGAGGGTTGGAGTTAGTTGTTTATTCGTTTATGCTGAAGCAGCGTCATACTTGACACTTTTCAAAAAGGATGAAGTTGTACATTTTAACATTATTTGCTTTGTATATTTTTCACAATCCATCAGACAGTGGTTATGTAGCTTTAGCATTACAGCAGTTTAGGCATTTGTATGTATGTAACATGGAAGGAAAGAAGAAAGAAAGAAAGAAGAAAGAAAGAAAGAAAGAAAGAAAGAAAGAAAGAAAGAAAGAAAGAAAGAAAGAAAGAAAGAAAGAAAAAAGAAAGAAAGAAAGTAATATATATATATATATATATATATATATACACTAGCACTAGTTGGAGTGATCCTGCTGATCACTGCTACAACAAAAGTAGTCTTACTGCTCCCTCTACAGGACAAAGACATTACTAACCAGCACTACTACACTGCCATAAAAGTCCAAATTATAGTAGCAACTACCACATATGTGATGATATGGTGTATCCTGGCTTTACTTAAGATGACTTCATGATATGGTGTGGTTAAATTATTCTTTAGTTATATTATAAATCTATAGTAATTACAGTAATTACAAACAAATGGTTGATGTGGTGCAGCAGAAGAAGACATTTTGTTTTAATAATCATTATTTTTCATATTCTCTTAACTTTAACCTTAACTTTTTTCAAAGGTATTTGTCAATGAATTTTGTTGTAAAATACAAATACAAATACTAACATTCTCCCCAACTTTGATATACCATCTTTAAGATTATAGAAGTAAACTACTGTTTAGTATAATCATATAAGTATAATAGTATAATCATATAAGACAGATAAGACTCGGTCATCCACTTTTCTAGCATTCAGTATGTGTTGAATGTCGGAGCAACAGTTCATTATTAGAAACATTTAAAGAAGAGCAGAAGTGTCATTTTCTGTTTATTACTGAATGTATGAAAAGAGAGCAACAACAATCACAAGTGTCATCAGATAAAGTGCACTTCATATAAAGCCGTGTCATAAACTGTGATACTCAATGAAGGCTTACTGACATGAACAATCACATCACATCCTACTCAGTAATGCACATAATGATTCACAAGCTGCAAGTTAATAATGCACATTGTGACCAATAATGCACACTCAATAATGCACCATGACTCCATAAATATAAACAGACACACAGCTCTGCAAACAAAGGAATATAAGCAACACTTTGGCTCTTGTGTATATTACAAAGCATGCTGCTGTACAATATAAAACTACATTTACTCACAAATGTAAACACACTCATGTGCAAAAGGTATTGACTGAGAAGTTCTCCAACAATATTACCTCCAATAATATTTAAGTTACAGAGAAACATACGTCACATTCTGGCAGTGTTGAAATTACAATCAGACTTTAGTGGCTTAGTTTCACCCACTGGACCGTTTGACATGAACATGTCGGTCACAGACGCTCAGAAAACTGACAGGAAATGGATTGTCAAGAGTTGTCTGATTTAAAAACGTGAGACACATCATAACCCATAGCTGACAAGAAATAGTTTGACATATTCACAAATGCATTTGTTCCTTAGATGAAGAAATTGATACCACTCACTTCCCAGCTTCCAGACTGTATGCTAAGCTAAGCTATCTGGCTGCAGGTGTTAGCTTTATATTTACATGATGCTTGGAAAAGATAGCCGAACAATATATCCCCAAAAATGCAGAACTTAACTTGTTCCTTTGCTGCTCCAGCTTGTGACCAGCTTAATTTTTCTATTAAAATCCTGTAATATTTTGCAGTATGAAATACAGTCAATTCCTATAAAGCACCATAGCAACAAAGACACAGTTTGGACTGAGGCATGTTTCTGAGGCAGGCTTCTAGACGATCTGATTTTAAAATCTGATTCAATATGAAAAAGTCACAGTGTCAACTTTGAGCAGCTGGGACCAAGAGATTTGGCAGTGTTTGCAGGCGGGTAGCCAAAATAAAGCACACAATGCCAGGACAGAAGGAAGGGAGACGGAGACAAGTACCACATCAGTTAGAACACATTCCCACATATTTAAATACATATTCCTTTTATAGTTTAACATTGTTATCTGGAATATTGAGCAGCAGGAAAACGCCAAACTACTGTATACAGGACATGTAAGGTATGCTTATTGTTTACTGAATGTCACCTGAATCAAGCTAAATCTAATATTCAGAATTAAAGTTTAGTGAGTACAGTGCACCTGGATTTACACTACATTGTATGACCAGCACATGCCATGACCAGTGTTTGTTTCAACACAATTCAAATGCTGTATGTGTCAAAGGTTTGTGTCAGATATATATTTGTACTGTACATACACTCAGCCTTAGGTTATGTAAATGTCCTTCATTTTCCACATTCCTTACATCCAGAACACCTCACAGATCTGTGGCCTGTTAAAGCTGTAGAATAAGTGAAAGAAAGTGATGTGCAATTAAGCATACTTTTTTCTCTCTCACACAGACATCTGTCTCATTTGTTCCAGAACTTTCCCTCGGCCTCCAGCCTTTGGTTTAGCCGACAAAGCTGCCGGAGGAAGCCGTCGTTGGGTCCGATCTCTCTTTTCTGACGCACCATTGCCAGAGCGGTGTGGACGTCCATGTTTTGGCGAAGCATCAGGTAGGCTATGACTAAGGTAGGTGAGCGGCTGTAGCCTTCCCTGCAATGAACGTACACTTTGCCTGTAGAAAAAAAAGAACAGCAACCAGCCAAATGTGAGCAAATTCGCAACAATGGTATCTGAAATATTTTATTTGAGTTTAATGCTGCATTCATTTAGCTTTTTTTGGGCCACTTTAGTAGCAGAGGAGGCTATAAACATTTTGTTTGCGTGTGGTTTCCTGGGCAGGTAGTGAACAGTGGTTGATAAGTTTAAAGACGCAATTAAGTCGAAATGTATCTTAAGTGTTTTTATTACATCTATCACCTATACTCCAGTATCTGCACCAACAATAACAAAATGTCATTTATTGAGTTATTTTCAGGTATTCTTTATGATATTTTAGAGTTTGTCATTTCCTGGTGAGTAACAAAAAGTTGATGATGACTCATCCTGTACTCGGGGGCGTGTACTAATTTTAGATCCAATGAAACGTTACGACACCGCCATGATTCTGAGGGCTGCTACAGTCATCTATGTCTCACTGGTTACTACACAAAAGCACAACTTTAGAACTTTATTCTGTGATTTTGATGAAACTGGATCAGATTTTATACACAATACATTTGGTACATTTACTTAACTAAACTTGCCGTTAGCAGGCAACAGAACTGGGCAGCCAGGGTTCGAGCAGAGCCTCTGAGGCCAACAGGAAAAAATGTTACACTACCAAGGGCATTTACAGACTTTCCTGATGAAACGATTGTGGTGAACTACTATCTGCCCTTAGCTTGGTGAGCCGTGTTGCTAACCTAAATTACTCAAAAAAAGGTAAATATGTGAAAACAAATAACTCCCTGTTTTCCTTTTCATGGGAACTTTAGGGGAATACAAAAAAATGAGCTACAATAGGCTGAGGGGAACAGTACAGTCAAGTGATAATGATCTGTGGGTTTGTAACCATGACCAAAGTAATGTGACCTATTGTTTATATAAAAGCATTGATTAGTGCAGATTTAATATTAACCTACAATTACAGCCCCCCATCAGCACTGTAATTCCACATTATGAAGCTGTGAGCGGCTCCTCTATTTCCTTTCAACATAATGATACTTTTAACTTTTAATCATCAACAGATCAATTTCATTTTTGAAAATGTTTCTTGCACCTGCTTCAGGTCTTTACTTTGTAAGAAATCTAAAAAAAAAAATCTGAGAATGTCTTAAAATATCAATCAGTATGATAAAGGCAGTCAGATCTCCGATGACTTCACAACACCAAACAGGACTTCAGCTCCACTTAATCTCAGCTGTGTCATCCTCTGACCTTTTCCATTTTTGTATGCCAGTGCCTTCTCCACGAAGTCTGCTGCCTCTTCAAAGTAAACGCTGAGGTCGAAGTGGTCCGTGTCGCTGGCGGGTATGCCGTGGTAGACGATGCCTGTGCCGGTGTAGAACTCGGCGTTGGTGTTGACATGCATGAAGGAGTTCCCCTCCGCAGCGTTCAGGATGTGCGTGATGCCCTGACGCTTGAGACGCATCACGTTCATCGCCACAAACCTGCATCACACAATGACACATGCACCATGGAGCTTATATCATGTGAATCAAACAAATAAATAAATACCCAAAAATGATCTAAGCTGGTTTTTACATGAGCCATGAACTCATCTCATTTATTCATCATTTCTTCATTAGAGAAAAATAACAATCTTCATGTTTATATAAAGTCTAAAGTCTGTATGGCTCTAATAGCATTACTCCACTGATTTAATATTGTTTTTTCCATAAAGTTTTGGGACTTGAAAGAGACTGATTAAAGTGAAAAATCATGAAGAAGCTGAGATTTTTAGTCTCTCATATGAGCTCCAAAAACTTTGGCTCCTTTATTTCACATAAAGCAACTAGATCTACTTAATGGCAACATTTGTTGACCCATGTCAATACACGGCCGGCTAGCATCAGTCATAGCTGCCAAAACAACTGTTCTGTTTTGTCATGCAGCTTTCCAGACAGACCCACCAACCCCACACGATATACCTGCCCAGGCACTCAATAAACCAAGATGACAACACCTGTCTAACTAGTTGGCCAGGTAGTAAGGTAGCACATAGGGCCATGTTAAGCTAAATGAATAAAAATGGAGATGATAGTTTCTTTGTGTATTCTGTGTTTATTTACAGCAGCTGTTGCAGCAGAATGAGATATACAGGTATAAACAGTTAAAAGACAAGGGACATGACAGGTAGACGCAAACATAACAAATAAAAAATAACTATACATATTTAAAAGATATATATGCATAAATATAGATAAATATAAATATGTGTATCTATATATAAACATTTGATAGTAACATCTGTGCACTGGATAAAGGACTTGGTGCCATGGTGCAGATGATGGCATAAGTATGTTTCTACATGAGGTCGGTGCATATGACAGTATATACACATGTATGTATATACAGCAAACTAAATGTGAACAGTAACGATACATAAGTTATAATGTACAGGTTATTGCACAGACTTACAGGGTAATATTACAGATATACAGAGTAATGTAATGTGTGTCCGGTTTTAGCTGTTGATCATGCTGTCAATCGTGCTGTTTGATTCAAAATCGAATTATTTATTTATTTTTTTGACATTGTTGTTGTTGGCAGGAGGATTGGAAGGTGGTCGTGTGGTGACACGAATGCCGCTGTAACGTGACGTTAAATAAAAGTCTGACTTTTTAAAACGGCCATTTGTACATTTGTTATTTTCCTGTAATCCATTCTATTTCTCAGTGCGGTGCATTATATTACAATATTGACACCAGCTTTAAGAAACAGTGTTAGTTTTCATGTAAAAATTATCATACAAATGCACACTGCAGTGCCAGAGAGATCTGCTGTAAACCTCTGCGACTGCTGTACCACTTGGCATCTCCTGCCTTTCAGATGTTGGGAGCTAAAAATAGACTCGATGCACACTGATGCTAATACTGAAGGCAGCGTCACACCTCCACACACACACACACACACATACCTCGTGAACAGGGGACTGTCAGAGAACACCTAGTAAGTGGTGACTCGTGTTTCGTGAAAGCCTGGCAGACTTTGTGTCTGCCAGGCTTTCAGACGACACAGGCAGAGATCAAGAGAGGACGTTGCGTGGGTGCTTGTGTTCTAGCTGTGACGATGCATTGGTGTGTTGTTATATTTGTTATATTCGCTCCGGCCATTATGACTCTTTTAGGAGGGCAGGGAGAATAATGGAGGCACTGGAGAGGTTTCCTCTCCTGAAATACTCTGCCATGACTCAGTGTGCTGGAAGAAAAAAAACAAAAAAACATCAGAGAGTTTCTATGTTAAAGCTTTTAGATCAGACCATTTAAAATTTAAAAAACACTTTTGCTTGAAAGCCTGGAATACACTGGAATTCACTGTTCCAGCTCCACATACTGAGGGCATGAGGAAGATCTGATCCACTGATGTACTCTGATCTGCACAAGGGTTATAATTCAGTGTTGTTAACATCTTAAAGATGATTACTGTGGCATACAGTGTATATTGCAATATATCCTCACACTAGAACATATGCATATCCTTTAATCCTTTAAATACATGTATATTTCATAGAGTTCTGCATACAGCAATTCATCATAAACGGCATGTTAATAATTCACTTCTATTTTAAAATTCCTCATATACTTTACACATATAATGTATCATACTGGAATGTATGACAATTTGCAGGATTATTTGACTCTTTATGAAGGCGTTATTAAAAGGATTTCTACTTTGTAGTAGAATCAACATTCTGGAAAATATTTTTTTTTATCTTATTTGCTGTGATAGTTGTGAAAACTGATCATCTCATGTCTGTATGACACACAGTATGAGCTTGATTCTCATTTATTGTTAGCTGGTTAGCTGTTTGTTTTATCAAATACGCAGCTCAAACATTGAGAATGAGGGAGGGTGAGGATGAGTCCAGCCAGCTCCTTTGTTCTCCATTAAGTACAAAAGGCCCCACACAGGTGAGCTGGCTGCCTAAATAGACTTGAAGGCTCCACCCTCCCTTGATGGGAAGTGAAAGGAGGCAGGGATTTTCTACAGTGACTGTACATATGGACTTGTACTTGAAAATATGGAAGCATGTAAACTGAGACGCTGCACAAGTGTCAGGTCATCAGTGTCCACCACACATTGGTTCTTTCTTGGTATTCCTGGCCCTGCTTCTTGTTGTCGTTGTTGAACAGCTGTTGATGGGATTTATCTTGGATGGTTGGGTAAAGTTTGTATTTACCTGAACTCCTTGTCCACCTTTTCTTATTTTGTGTTTACCTGTCTGTCTAGTTAGTCATTAAAGTATCTTTTGTTCATGCATCTACTTTATGAACTCAACTATAGTTCAAAAACCCCAAACTAGAATACAAGAGACACCACACACCTGTGGGGAGACTTTCAACATAAAACAGGAAATACCAAACAAGCAACCCAAAACCATGACAACAGCTGACCAACAGCTGACCTCCAAAGTCAAGCTGCCAGCACCTCTAAAGTAATTCACACATTCATTATGTCTTGTGTCTTTTCATTTGGACAAAAACTAAAACTAAGACAACGAGCTGCTGGTTCTAACATAGATGAGACAGCAAATCTGTTTTATTCTCCATTGAGGAGTGGGAGAAGGCATGTACCAAGGCACAATTACAAACGGTGAACACCCATCTAAGATTTCTGCAGTACAACTGGCAAATGCGTTCTAATATAGCTCCAGTTAAACTGAATAAATTCAATAACGCTATACCGGATGTTTGCACAAAATGTGACAAAGAAAAGGGCACGATTTTTCATTGTTTGTGGCACTTTACTATACTTTCACTGTTCTCAAATAAAGAAATTCTGGGAAGAAGTGAAACAGTGTATTGAGGAAATATTAGAGATAAAATTACACTTAGAGCCCAAAATATTCCTATTGGGTATCTACCCAGCTAACTGTAACATAAGAAAGAAGCATCGATTGTTTTTAGATATAGGCCTGTTGTTGGCCAAAAGAGTCATTGCATTAGCTTTGAAAGAGGTGGATAGACCACGGATAGGTAAATGGATGTCTGAATTAACAACAACTCTGCCCTTAGAAAAGATTACGTATGAAATCAAAGGTAAACAACACATTTTTGATAACATTTGGGACCCTTTAAATTTTTCTTTTGAATAAAGACTTAGTCTGGTTTGGTGGAAACATCTGGGGATGACCCTAAGTAGCCCAGTTCATTTGGGAAAATGATTACTGTCTGGAGCAGATTGACCACTTTCTAATGTATGTGTAATGCACACTTGTGAATAGGATCAGTGTATGGTTTGTTTTCTACTTATTCTGCCACAGGCAGAGCGGGTCGTCCACTAATCAGATGATCGGCGGTTCGATCCCCGGCTCCTCTAGTCTGCATGCCGAAGTGTCCTTGGGCAAGATACTGAACCCCAAGTTGCTCCAGAAGGCTGTGCCATCGGTGTGAATGTGTATGAATGATTAGATCTCTAAACTGATGAGCAGTTGGCACCTTGCACGGTAGCTAATGCCATCAGTGTATGAATGTGTGTGAATGGGGTAAATGAGATATGTAGTGTAGAGTGTATTGAGTGGTCGGAAGACTAGAAAGGCGCTATATAAGTACAGTCCATTTACCATTTGTATTTCTGTTAATTTATTTTTTTTACTTTACTCACGTAATTTTTGTATTATACTTTATTGTGTATTTAAGTTCCTTTTCTTCGTAAGTGATTTATATTTATTATTTGTGTTGCCGTTTTGTTGTTATGCCTTGTTCGCTAATTTAAGACAGTTCTACACACTTAGGGGCACAGTTTGAAGCCTTGGTAGTTATTTATGTGTCTGAAAATTAATGAAGACATTCTGCTTTTATTGTACTTCTATGCAACCTATGAACTGGCAACAGATACAATCACAGCAGCAGGGCTCAGATATCCTGACTTCTTGTTCCCAGTACAGGTAAGAAATCTTCGATCCTGTAATGCAACTTGATACTGTCTTTGTCCTAAATGCCCACACACTCAAATCTACAGTTTGTTACAGTTTCTGTTGTTAACCAGAGTCTACATGCTGTGATATATTTACATGAATATGATGAAAAACTGAGCGTGTTGTGTTACAGATAATTCATCCATCACAGACCTGAGTGAGTACTTAGCAAAGAGGTCAGTGATGATAATAGCAGAGAGATGTGGAGCACTGTGGACGTTTAGCTCCATCACAGGAGCTATTTTCAAACCCTCCTCCACCTCCTCCACCTGTCTCTGCTCCATTTTTCATCATCACAATATTTTTCATAAAACTATTCAGCTGCTGTCCATGGTCTGTGAGCCGGCAGGACAATGTATTCGTGTATTTATTATAACCTAAATTATGGCGTGCCTTATTATAAGACATGCATTCATATTCTCAGCTGCTTCTAGATCGTTCTGCAGCACATATGTAAACAATGTGTTTATATTGTGTTCACTGATCATAACGCTTATTTATGGGATGATGGCAATGTACCAGCATCGATATGTTAGACAGGACAATCAGAGCTGATTATGAATGATGAATACAGATTCTGCTGAACGTGTTGACTGTCTGTACAACATGAATGAAAGTGATCATAACAGACTCACGCGTTGCCCACGTAGATCCTCGGGTAAACCTCGTGGAAGTGTTTGGTGGGCCAGCTGTAGAAGCCGCTCTCGTCCGTCAGCAGGTCGTTGAGTTGCTGGAGAGTCACGTCGAAGCTCGACATGACGAGTCGGTTCGGAGTCGCTGCGTTGACCTGTTGGCCGTGTTTGTTCTTCATGCCCGGACAGCCCGGAGAAGGTAAACACCTCCAGCAGGCGCACACCGAGGGGAGGAGGGCGGTGAATGTGGCGGACAGGTGTCGGTTTACCGCTGAGCTGCCGCCGCTCTCCGGTCGTCTTCAGCGCGTGTCTACACCGGGAGCAGCTGCTCACAGGCAGGGGCGGACCGGGCTGCTTGGGGGGCTGTAGGTCAGGGGTTCCCAACAGAGGTGCCCCCAAGACAGATGAGAAAGAAAAATGATATTTTTATACAAGATAGGCTGGAGGTTTGTTTACGGAAGTGGATAGACATAGAAGACAACTGAAGAAGACAAAAGTATTTCTAGTTCTTTATTCATGTCACTCCATCCTGCAACCCACCCATTTCTCAAACATTTTACATCTCAGAATATATTCAGCTCTCATATCTCTCTTCCGGCAGGAGGAAGGTCTTTTTCCTCATAGAAAGAGTTTTTATTATTGACCGTTGTTGAATCCTGAACAGAACCAGTTCAAGACCCAGAGCTACTTAGGTGGAGAATGGGTACTCCTGAATCATAGTTGCATGCATGCTACCAATGGAGGAGGATGACATTGAAACAAAATATTAAAGGATCTCATACTTTAAGTATTTTCATTTAGGTTATTGTAGTATTTGTGGTATTAAATGTTTCCGCGGGCCACTCAAGGTACCGAGCAATCTCGGTCTGATTTATAAACTCGCCTGGAACCTCACCTGTGATGTCATGCAACATTATAGAGCAAGGTGCATTCACATGACCAAAGCACAACAAAGACAACAGTAGAAACAAGAGGTAACAAGGAGCACCTGAAAGCAGCATCCAATAAAGAAGACCAAGGATGGAACATTGGTTTGTTCACACGAGTTACCATGGTTACGGGCACGCCCTGAAACTTTACAATGACTCTCAATAAAATCATGAATGTCGCCTGAGTGTTCCTCAGTGCTGAAATCTTTTCTATTATAACATAACTGTAGGTGACAGCGGCAAAGCCCCTCCCTCATGAAAATATGTTTTGTATGTTAAACTGTCCTGTGTGCAAATCATCATGTTTTTGTGTATCTTCACTCTTATTTATCAGACAAGGTTTAAAACACATTTTTAGCTGTATAAAGTCTGATAAAGTTACATTAGCAAACTAAGCATAACACATATGTATCTGTGACTGCTGGCATTAAGAGTTGCATTATGGTTAATGTAGGCTTTAGTTATTGGTGAGAAACGTGGAATAATATCTCTGCTTGTGCTGCATTTTTTAAAGTCAATTTTGGATAAACCAAAACACGTACATGAACATTTTATTTTCCTGAAACATATCAGCAATTCATTTGTAGCATGAGTATAAATGTATCTCTGAGTGAGCATCAAAGTGTAGTAGACACATGTGGTCAGAGGAGGGCAGCAGCTTGAAGTTTATCTGTGGTGCTGATGAGAAATCATCAAACACTGACACTGAATTTGAGGGGAAGCAAAACACTCTACACATATGATCACAGTGATGCAACAAGGTGCCACACATGGAATCATATGAGACGTGACTCACTTTTTTACATTTACTCTCATGTCACTTTTTCTGGACGACAGCTTTCTCCTTCATTGGACACAATGGATGATGCCACCATGACATCACTTTTGTTGACTGATTCAAAGTCAGTCACAGAGTCACTGCAGTCAGTACTGAACAATCACACGTTACTCCAACCACAGTCCACTAAAGAAAAACACAGAATCCGCCATGATTAATGGTTGAAAATGCTTTAATTCACCCACAAATGATCAAACACAGATGACAGATCGGTGTAAGTAGGCACAAACAGAGCCGCTAGTTCTCTGGGTAGTAGTAGGCACACACACTATATGTGGAAAACGAAGCCCATGCATGCTGACAGTGGAACCCGGAGCGCTCATACAGCCTGTGTCTGTTCCTCAACAACACTCACCATGTCAGGAAGAAATTCATCAAGTTTAACTATTTCAAACAACTCACCATCAAATTTCAACACAGAGGGTCTAAAAAATGTCTTTCTATGATAAACATGTCTCCACTGTAATCATCAGCCTACAACAGTCAAACCTATTGTTTCCTAAAAGATAGTTACTTATTTCCCCAGGCAGGGCAGAGGAAGCCTCCCACGTGTGAACAGAAGTAAACTAGAAGATCATGATCAGCTGTGCCTGCTCTGTCGTCTCCCGGCTGTTTGGAGTGCTAAACGAGGAGAATTAAGAACATCACCAAGGATTCCCTCTTCCCACTCTTCTCTGTAACATCCCTCATTTTCTATCCTTCCTGGCCAATCATCCAGTACTCCCTCCTAACCCTTCCATCCCTCCCAATTTCCACCATATCTTCCTTCCCGCCCGCCTTGGCCCAGCCCCCTGCCAGGGTCAGCGTTCAACTGCTGACGACTCGTCCCGCCCAGGTCTCGTGTTTTGTTCCTGGTTTCAGGTGGGTTATGGTCACCTCCACCGCCTGGACCTTCTCGTGTTTGGGAGGGATGGAGCAGATCTTGTAGCTCACCTCGTCGCCTTCCACCGGCACGTACTCGCCCTCGATGCTGGAGGAGAAGGAAAGAAAGAAAGAAAGAGGTTAACAGGTTAGAAATGAAAAACAAAAAGAAATTGTTCTTTTTTTTCCCAGCCAATAGCAGCAATGCAAATCAAAGCAGCTGAGCTTTGCAGGGTTAGCCCTGCAGTCTGTAGAGCTAACAGCTTTTTTCATGGTTTCACATAGTTACACTACTGATGGTGATTCACTCTGTGAGAGATTCAGAAAGACGTTTGACAACATCAACAACTGTTCTGAAGTTATTTGGTAGCCTCAAAGACACTTCAAACATCTGGAGGAAGAAAAGGCCACGCCAAGAAGAAAAAAACTCAACTACTGTCAGATACTACAAGGAGTTTGGAGCTGCAGGAAGAACCCAAAGACTAAACAACAGGACATCCAGGAGGACTGACCACAGGACAAGAAAAAGAAGCGGAGCTGAGGACTGAGAGGAATGATTCACTGAGCTAAAAGTGAGATATGAAATAAAAGTTTAAATCAGTATATAGTTTTCCCACTAACTGTGATTGTTGAAGAGTTTTTATTTTACTGAGTCACTGTTTGATCCAAGTTGAATTCAGCTCAGTGTGAACATGTACGAATAAAATGATGAGTCATGTCAACGTTCTTTTCATTCTCACGAGCTGAAATATTTTGTTTTATTTTTCATCCAGAGGGTTGGAAGTCTTTAAGGATTCAAAGAATTGGAGAAGAGCGGTCGATGTTGTCAAACAAGCTCAGAATCTGTGAAAGTTGCTGAATGTTTCATTCTCCGTGAGTCGAGTGTGTGTTGGTAACACAAATTGCCGTGACATTGTCGGTACCTGTGAAGCTGCAGAAGGTTAAATGACGAAGCAACTCTCGATGAGACAGAACAGCACGTCCGACAAACAACATGACAACGTTTGAAGAACTTTACAAAAACTTTTTTTTTCTGCTGGCATACTGTGTTTTACACTGTTTAACATGAACTACAAAAAATCTACAACACCACATAAATCCAGCTGCTGTTTTTATGTGTTTGTGAGAGTGTGTGTGTGTGTGTGTGTGTGTGTGTGTGTGTGTGTGTGTGTGTGTGTGTGTGTGTGTGTGTGTGTGTGTGTGTGTGTGTGTACACATACACTGCTGACGTCGATGTGTTTTAAACCCGTGGGTGATAACAAAAGGCACCATGGTGAAGGTCATCAGATATTCTGCTGTCCTCCTACACACACCTGCAGCTCATGCTATTCCCGTGTGTGTGTGTGTGTGTGTGTGTGTGTGTGTGTGTGTGTGTGTGTGTGTGTGTGTGTGTGTGTGTGTGTGTGTGTGTGTGTGTGTGTGTGTGTGTGTGTGTGTGCCCCTTTACTCCTACACAGAGCCTGACACAGTTTGATGTCAGTGATTAAAAGCAAAGCAGCCCTCTCACTCATCTCATCTCATCAGAGACAATGATTTTGTATCACGTAAACCTAAACGCAGACACATTCATTCTCACAACACACACACTTACTCTGAGATGTGGACAAAGATGTCTTTGCCACCGTCTGATGGCGTGATGAAGCCGTGGCCTTTGGAGCGGGAGAAACATTTACACACACCAGTAAACATGGGACCCTCTGATGCACGAGCCGTCCTGCACACACACACACACAGATAGAGAGATGGAGAGAGAGAGGGAGGGGGGACACAGAAAGAAAAGTATAGTTAACTAACTAATAACTAATTCAAAATTGTACATGAGGACTTCTACAAGCTGCACAAGACACAGCAGCTCATACAGTGTGTGTGTGTGCGTGTTTCCTCACGCTGAGCAGGTCCTGTTCCTGCGGGTGGGCAGAGGGCTGGGGATGAGGTAGCCTCTCATGGGGGAAGGCGAGCGGTCTCTGTGTCTGCAGGATGGAGGCTGCAGGGACTCTGATGGGACAAAAAGCACTATATTACATCACTCTGTGTGTGTGTGTGTGTGTGTGTGTGTGTGTGTGTGTGTGTGTGTGTGTGTGTGTTACATCATCACTGTGTTGGTTCTGTACTCATGCTTCAACACTTATAGGTAAAGATGAAAAGAAAGCAGTACAGTGAGTAAGCACGTGTTGCTGTAAAACATCTTTAGAAATATTTAATAATGAAATAAGACAATATATGATTACAAAATATTTATATGCTTTTCTGCACCGACTGCCTCTGATGCTGATGATGATGGTGGACCCACAGTAACAAGGACAGTTTTCCTCCCACAAACACAAATCAGATCTCAGCAGAGAGACCCTTGTATAATATTATTACTCTTATCATGAATAAAATATTAAATACATTTTTTTGTCCCTTTTGAGCTTTTATTTTGACTGAAAGAGGGACAGGAAGGTGGGGAGAGAGAGATGGGGGCATTAATGTTCACTCGATATATTAACATCTGTTATTAACTCTCTCTTTTGTAGTTTTAATTGTTTGTGGCGGAGTCCGCCATCCCTGTACTGCTTTAAAATGACATGAGGGATCCACAGGAAACGACGCACACACTGAGATATGTCATTTGTAGTCCATGAGCTCCAAAAGTTTCCCATAATGCCACGTGACAGCATCTTTCATGAATCAGCGGAGTGGCCCTTTAAGACGGGTTATGACACAGTCTTTACCTGGTGACAGTGGAGAACGTGGGGATCCCACAGAGATCAGAGGGGGGGTCACCGCCCGTGAACCCTGGATGGGCGCGTCCTGAGAGGACATCTTGGAAGAGGCGGGGTCAATGTGACAGGAGGAAGGAAGGGGCGGGGTCACAGCAGACCGTGTCAAATACCTGAGGAGAGGAGGACAGGAGGAGAGAGTCAGTCTGTGATTGTGTGGCTGTGGTGACGTGCAAACATCTGGCCAACATTTTCCCCACTCTTTAAAAACAGTGAATCAGTGACCTGCTGGTGGCATTCTCGGAGCCAGTATAACCATGGCAACACCAATTTGAGGACAGGCCAACGCTGCTGCAAGCTGACAGAGGCCGAGAAGGAGAACAGTCCTCTCATTCACCTCGGCCCGGGGCTTACATCATCAGTCATTACATCACAATCTTTGTCAACCAATCAGGGAGCCTTCTATTGATTTCAACTTTCCATGACTGGTTCACTGTTACGGAGGAGAAGGAAAAAAGATGAGGAGTGGGGGGGGGGGGTAATAAAAGGAAACAATGACAGGGGTACCAGCAGAAGGTTAGTGACGACAGAGGCTGCACTTGTTGACAGAAGAGAGCGAGGCGAACACATTTTCCACTTTCCAAAAACGAGATCTGAGACTGTTCCAGGTACCGGGCTCTGGGTTCAGGACCAATTAAACCTCCTGCATGTCCTCGACTTCCTGAAGCTGTTGAATGTTCTAACAATAGAAACGTAAAGCTGCTCTAATTAACACTTTGATCTTAACAATGAATATGTGAAAGGGCAGAGGGCCGTGACAAACCCACAGCATGTCAGAACACAACTCTCAGCTCTACACAGCTTTTTAGCCTCTTTTAGCTCGCTGTGTTGGTAATCCAGCACAAACAGGCAAATAAAGTCCTGATAAACTCACTGCACCACATCTGCCCAGCACCAAACGGCAGACAAACTATACTAATAACTAGCTAATAAAAGAAGTGGAGCATTCAGCAGCTGGAGAGCTAAATGTTTTTCTTGAGGAGCTGTTTTTTTCTGGGCTGCATTTAAGTCAGGGTGGTAATAATAATAATAATAATAATAATAATACATTTTATTTCAAGCACCTTTCAGGATACCCAAGGTCACTTCACAAATTAAACAAATGTGAAAAAAAGTATTAAAATTACAGTCCATAGTTAGCCTGAGGAGAAGAGCTTTCAGTTTATTTTTAAAGAAAGCACTTTATAAGTGTATATTAAAAATCACCCATCAGAATAACATTAGGTGACACTGCAATCAACTCAATGATCCAGTCTAGAGGCTGGTGGTTTGTTGGAATAGTGACATTTTTAGGAATTAAAGAGTTAAAATAACTATAATTGATAGTCTAGAGATGGTTTAAACAAACAGATTTCAGTTTTTTTAAATCATCCTTGAAAGTGCTATTTTTGTCAGGAAATACTACTGAGTGAAAGCTAATGTTACTCATTGTCTTCTGAACAGACAGCTGGGTACTAAAACATTTCTATAATAAGAATATGTCAAAATGTTTTTAGGTAGAGCAAAACACGAAGATAAAGTGAGTTCCTCAGTTTAGGAAACTTCAGTACTATTATTTGTAGTTATCTCTAGCTCTAGGAATGGCAGTGTTGCTCAGTTCAGTAATATCTTAACTATTGGTTGGTTTGCCGTGACATCTTCATCAATTCTCCTGACGTTGGTGATCATTTAGTGTTGTTCCTCTGATGCCACCATAGGGTTGACATTTTTGGTTTATAAAGTGAAATGGCTAAACAACTACTGACTGTCATTGGGCTCACAGGATGAACTTAAATAACATGGTGACCTTTTTTTGGCCTTTTCAAGTTTATTTAACAAAGACAGATGGAGAGTGACAGGAATGTGGAGAGAGAGATAGGGAATGACATGCGGGAAAGAGCCACAGGTCAGATTTGAACCCTGGGCCGCTGAGGCGAGGACTGAGCCTTTGTACATGTGGCGGCTGCTCTACCACTGTGGTGACCTTTTACCGTAGCCAGTCTCAGCTGTTGGGTGCCATTTACCAAATGTTAGCATGCTAACATGCTAAACAGAGATGGTGCACACACAGAAAACGTTACACCTAACATTCCCATCTTTAGTGTCCAACTATGATATTAAAGTAACAACAGAGTTGATATAGAACGCTGTGCTTTCTTACAGAGAACCTCTGTGGCTTCCTGTGGTTTGAGGATGGACAGAAAACGTCCAGTGTTGCTAAAGCAGAACTAAGACAGATGAATGCTTTGTGTTTGTTGTGATGGATCATCCAGCTCTGTGGACGAGGATGAATAGCAGTGATGGGAATAGAAAACAAGCACAAGGACGGATGATGACAGAAACTACAGCGTCGCGCTGACATGTTAACGGACTCCTGACGATCACCAGATTCATTGACGAGTGCTGATCCTGAGCAGGTCTCCTATCTCTGGCAGTTCCTCGAGGCGAGAGTTACGTGCATATTCATCAAGCTCGGCATTCATAACATTTATACAGCCACACAGGCTGATAATGGGAGCCTGTATACATCTTACAGAGTGCAGCATCTGATCCATCTTAACTCAATAGACATGAGAGGTAATGTAATCACAGCCTCTCTGGACAGCAGGCTTCCTGCTGGAGGAGGGTAAGGTTAGGGCTGTTGATCCATTCACACACAAACGCATTCAATCACTTACACGCTGACATGCAATTCCCCAAATAACGGGCACACAAATCAAACACACTCGAGATGATTGTTTTTTTTCTGTCTCGCAGCAAAAAGAAGAAAAACAGGAAACACAAATCTTTATCAGGTAACGGCAGTGATGGAGAGATGGTGTTTAGAAGGAGCACAGAGGAGGGGGGAGGAGAACGAAATGGAAAAGTGGCTGATAAGCAGCAGATAATGCCTGAGGGAGGCTCGTAAACATGATAAGTCCAGTACAGATTTAGCCTGTGAAGTCTTACTCTGCTGCGTGCTGCTTTAAGTAAAGCTGCGACGATGCTTTGTCAGGTTTACACACCTGATAATTCAGCACACTGCACTTCACGTTCCTGCTGACCGTTTTCAGGCAGCAGTTGCGTCCGGTTCATTGTGGAAGAATCTATCATTTTGGACAATGTTTCCTCTTTGTATTTAAGTTGACGAGGCAGGCTGGGAAAAGTACGCTGGTGGTGTGTTCAAGGATCTGGCTGCTAAGTATGCAGTTGGCACCTTGCATGGCGGCCAATGCCATCAGTGTATGAATGTGTGTGAATGGGTGAAGGAGATATGTAGTGCAAAAGCGTGTTGTGTGGTCGGAAGACTAGAAAGGACTGTACCTATTACAGTCCATATACATTTCTGCTCTCGACCAGTCTAATAAAGTGGAAGCAACGGTAGCTACGACTATCAGACATTAGTTTAAATTCACGCATTTATGTACACACGTCATGGCGGCCAACCCAAGCCAATAGCCAATAGAAGTTAGTAGTCATTACTGTGCATGTAAAAAGGTACATGTAAATAAATGCAGTACTAATCCATGTTGATCTAAAATATCTGGTCTCATAAAGTGTGAAGAAGGTCAGCTGTTTGCAGTAAAGAGCTGAAATGAGAAAGAAAGCTGAGTCATCGGAGGTGTGAAACAGGAAGATAAGGAGGAGGGTGAGGAGGTGAAGATAAGTCTGTGAAAGGAGGTCAGACATGACAACATGCCTGTGTGTGTTTGGACATGTTCAATAACACACGCTCACAGAGAGGGAGTGTGGTCTCTCACACACAAACACACACTTTGATTGTATATACTGTATGTTACTGTGGATGCGTTTTCATTTTTGTCTGTATTGTTTTTCTATTGTTTATCTACTTAAAGAATTTTGTGTAGAAAAGTTAATGTGGTTGCACAGGGTTAAACTCAAATATTAGTTTCGATTTGAAATGATTTTGTCTTCTCACACGAAGTCTTTGTCACTTTTTGACACTTGACACAAATGATCCAAGTCTAGATTTAAAAAAATCCAAAATACATCATTGTATGTTGTAGTGTTTTTTATGTGTGTCAAATTTGACATTTTACATGTTTAATAGATACAAAATATAAAGACACTAAACCTGATACATAAAATGTGTCAGTATAATCTTGTATGAAGAGCTAAACGCTAACGTACTGACAGCAGGTAATATTTAGGTTCCGCATCTTCACCAGTTTACCAAGTCAGCATATTAACATTTGCAGGAAACAGATCTCTCTGTCCTATACAGCTTTGATTAGTCATATTAGTTCTGATGTAATGTAATGTACAGCTCAGTTGTTTTCAAAACTTTCAGGGCAGAATTAGACTAGATAAGAACATTTCCAAAAGTTTCCACAACAGAGTGTGGTAGTCTCACACACACAAAATCCGTGCCCTTTGTCTTTCTCCCATGCAGCTTTGGACCAAACCGGTGTCCCATGGAATTTTCCATTAGGTTCGCTCTCAGACCACCACGCTGGCCAGAGACCCTGCTGATACAGCAAAACACACACACACTCATTCCTCACTGTGTTTCATGAGTGACTCATTAGTTCTTGTTGTTGCTCAACTGTTGGTTGTCTTTATAGTTGTTCATCTATGCTCACGTTATTTGTATTTTTTATGTGAAGACTGCTGAATGCGGACATCTGAGTGTCACAGAGCAGTGTACATGAAGATGCAGAGACTGACAGATTTGATTTAGCCACATTTTCAAATTATTTTGATCATAATTATAATAACGTGGGTTTGTAAAGAAAACCAAACAGAGGAAGAAGAAGGTGCTATGTTCATACCAGGCTAAATGCTAGTAAATGCTCAACAGGATCTCCAGACAGGAGATGAAATGTCAGCTAGGATGAGATGACACAACGCTCGGTATGAGCTCATGCAGATGTTGTCAGACGAGGCTGTCCTGTAATTACACACTAGAAGAGGGAACATTTTTACTGTCTGCAGGTGAAGACAACAACAGCCCCTCCACTGGCTCCTTTCATTATTTTACAGCTTGTCTACAAGCTGCACTTTAGTGGTGTGCGATACTGCATATTTTGGTACCGATCCGATACCAAGTAAATAGGGGCAGTATCGCTGATACGGATACTTTTCAATAAATAAGGTGGATGTGTCATTGAATTGCACTGATGAACCAGCAACTTGCTTGTTTGTTTGTTTGCTTTCACGGCACAACATCTAAACAGAAAAGGGTGGAGGGGGAGCAAAGTGTGCCTGCTCTGCTCTGACACAGGAGCAGCGAGTCCGGTGACCTGGCTGATTCCTCTTTGCCGAAACCACAGCATTTCAAACAAGAGCGGAACTTAAAGTAAAGAATCAATCTCACCAGGCTAGTATTGATCCTATACCAACTTGGTATCAATATTTGGATCGATCCACCCACCCCTACTGCACTTATTGCATTTATTATTTTGATCAGATGCTGAAGAGAAAATTTGCAAAATTGAACACAAAATTATCATAAATGTGATTTATTTTCATTAAGTTCAAAATATAGGGAATACTTTGCTGTTGTTTTTTTTAACCTTACTTACCTTATAATGATCCCTAATGTCTAAAAAATCTCTCAGTCTGACTGATTGTGAGTGTGGATGTCATAAATAAAATTAATATGGCAGCTTAATCCTGCAAAAGAGAAAAATCCAAACTGTTTCAAATTTCCAACACAGAAGTGTAGGAGTACCATGAATGATTATTTTCATAGTTTATCTGATCTATATAGAATAAATCTATCATTTGGTCTGTAACTTAGGGCTGTAAAGAAGGTGGTGGAGCCTCCACCCTGGTGGGCAGGTTATTGAGGACTCGTATGCACTGACACAAAGAATGAGAGAAGCTGCTTCTCACATGAAGTCAGCGCTGAGCGCTGAAGGCACAAAGTGTTAACCTTAACACACATTATATTGAGCTCTGTGTGTGTGCGTAAGGCCAAATGTGATATTTATGTGTGAGTGACAAGAGACGGTCCTGATCCTACAATTTGATGACTCACCCTCTGATGTGCGTCAATGCAGTCATCTCTCTGTGTTTTAAACGGTGCACACATCAATGAATACTGAATGTGCACTGTGATTCACACCCTGCAGCCTCTTGGACTTCTTTTCATGACGAATATTTGCGTGCACCATTCCAGATCGCTGCAATCTGGCTCTGTCAAACTGTTACCTGCTCACAAATGTTACCTAAGGGGACCGGATTACATCACACATTAATCTGTGCTCTGTGCTGTGATCCTCAGGCCTGTTTAGATAAGAACTGCTAACACGCTCACAGTGATGATGATGATGACAACAATATATTATTAAAATGTGGAGTTAGAGGTTAAAACTGTTTTTCAACAGTTTTCAGTCCAGGATTTTGTGGGCGGTCCTTAAAGGGTGGCTTGATGACACACTGAGAACAACCTGGATTAGTCCTGACAGTCTGGGAATTGAACCGGCGGCCTTACGGTCACAAGGAGTGACTGTGGCTTGGAGGTAGAGCGGGTCGTCCATTAATCAGAAGATCAGAGGTTCGATTCCCTCCATTCTGCATGTCGAGGTGTCCTTGGGCAAGATACTGAACCCAGGGTACAGGGAGTGACACCCTCTGTCCTCGGTTCGAGTGAGGAAAAACTTTAACAGGGAAAAAAGGTGGAAGAAACGTGAATAAATGTTGCTCCTTTCATCATGAAACAGTAAAGTTTAAATTGAGGGCTTTAAGTCTTTGTGTTCTGTGTCTATGGATGAGTCATTTCATACATAAAAATAAATAAATCAAACCAGGCTGATCATTTGACCTAATGATTTATTCATATGTGCTTCTTCGAGGAGTCAAAGCACGGCCTTGGATCCAAACAGATTTTTTTACCCCGTTTTTTGTTGTGAAGCTTTCAGTTCATGGAAATTAGACTCCTCTCAGTCAACTCGAAACAAAGCAGAATAATCAGTGTCAGTGCACACAAAGACACACTTCAGCACTCTTTGAGGGTGAAATTCACTCTGGTGATTAGCATGGCCTTCTTTTATCCAGTCTGTATGGTAGAGGATCTAAAGACTCAGCACATATACATGATGTTTTTGCTTTAAAGCGATCTGTGTCATTCACTTCACGCTCTCCTGGTTTTCCCCATGCTGACAGCTCCAGCCTGTCCTCAGGGCGTCATACCCGAACCGGTTGATGACCTCTTCCTGATACAGCAGGAACAAGGAAGCACACACGTTTCCTTCTGTGCAATCACCAGATAAAGGAAATTCTTCAGCCACTGAGGGTGTGATTTGGTGGTTTGATTTGGCATTCTTTATATGATCGTGTCATCTTTCAATTCCCTTTTATATTTTAATCGGTATACAGCAGAAGTTTTCAAAATGTGAAGGTGCTGGAGATGTGAAGAGGAGGGCGTGCATGAGGTGAACACAGCAGGAGCATGCTGCTTTTCTAAAAACAACAGGAAGTTTGTTCATGTCGATTTGGCCCACTTATCAACCCGGTCACACACAGCTCATCATCAGGCTATTAAGAACCATTAGCACCAGACTGTCGCACTTGGCTTTGAAAGTCACACCTCCTGAGTCAGAACACAGTCGAGTCTGAACATACAGACATAAACTATTTTGAAATTCAGTGTGACGAACACTTTGTGAGGAGAACTCAGTCCATCAACAACAAACATCCAGAAAACCTCTGAGAAACCAGAGCTGCAGAACTTGCCTGAGATTAATGCTTTTAAAAATCAAAATAATCCACTCACCGTTGTCTGTACATCCACTGCAAACAGATGCTGGATAGTAGAATAGCAAATTTACCAAACTTTTAATAGTGACAACCACTAACAGTACAAAGAATGGACAGAGCATGAGTGATGTAAGTATGTGCCGCTGGTCACAGCCATGTTAGATGTCCTGCTTCTTCCGCCTGCCGGCTAATCTAAAAATCAGCAAAGACGTGGATCACCGTCGGACCTGAGGCGGGCTGCATGACACCTGGGTGCTCTAATAAACCATCTGTAATGGCACCCACCTGTCAATCAAAGCAGGAACGCTCTTAATCCTGCATAACTTTAAGCCTTAATCTAATGTGAACAGGTGAGTTGTATATAATTATTCAACAAGTGTTTAACTCAAACGCTGCAACTAATGTGGTCCATCAGGACAGGACCCGACCTGAAAACAGAAGCTAAAGACCTCAGAACTCAACTGTAATCACATCACGTGTGTGTGTGTGTGTGTGTGTGTGTGTGTGTGTGTGTGTGTGTGTGTGTGTGTGTGTGTGTGTGTGTGTGTGTGTGTGTGTGTGTGTGTGTATATGCCGGTAGTTATAGGTTATATGTTTAGGTGTTCGTTTGGATATTGAATTATGGCTGTTGATTTCAGTTTGACCCTCTAGCTTGTGTGCTCACACATCCTTTCTAGGACTGGACAAAGGATCCCATTTTTCTACCAGACCTCTGCTGTTTCTATTCAAAAACATGAGAAGCGATCTCTGGTCAGATTAATGGATCCTGAGGAAAGTATTTTGCAGTAACTCTGCTTAATGGAAGAAGTTTGGGTGGCCATCACTCTCATACTGGAAGGATGAGAACAAAATTCTCTGCATTAGGTGGAGAATGAGACTCTGTGGTGAGCTGTTCCTGAGCCATTAGAGCGCTGTGTACACTACATGAGACCAACAACACACACCGGAGACAGACGAACCCGAGAATTACAAAGAAAACTCACTGTCATGTCGTCAATCAGTGAATTTTACTGCAGTTCATTTGTGATGAAAGTTACTCTTCAGTTTCCCATGAGCCTTTCCTTCACATTTTACATATACATGAAAAAGAAATGAGTAGTAGCATTTTTAAACTATAGAAACTTTTTTTTTTAAGAAATTGTCACCATTTAATTAAAACGTGTTTTCATCAGCCACGCTGTCAACCCTGTTCTTTTTTTAATGCAAAATAGAGAAAGCTAGCCAGCCATGACAAACCGGTAATTACGATACCAGTCCATGTGATGTCATGTGTGCAAGTATTTTGGATTTGGATTACAGCTTGTGAGGCCGCAGAAGCACGGTGAATGAACACAACAATGTTAATAAAACATTATAGTCTAATCATACTGGTGTATGGAATAAGCAGGGAGGGAGATATGCTCCCTTCATCTGTTACTCAATGGTGTGTTTGTTCGAGCAGCGTCAACAACAGAGCTTCCCATCAGGCACTGGATCCAGCTGACTTGTTAAAGATGACAAAGGCTTCTCTCTTCTCCTCACTATTGTGTCAAGACACTAAACTGGGCCTTGAATGAGCAGATAAACACCACTGACAGCAGCGACTGGTTGAGAAATCAGCCTTTTTTCCCCACATGGACTCTCTCAATGTCAAACCTGGGTCAGGGTGACCTGTCACGTCCTCACTGTGCTGATGGGACTCAGAAAATGGACAAAAAGGACCGTGACACAAATGTGACTTTACACAGTGCACACTCAACAACAATATACT
The DNA here is from genome assembly GCA_004119915.2 of Collichthys lucidus. NCBI lineage: Eukaryota > Metazoa > Chordata > Actinopteri > Sciaenidae > Collichthys > Collichthys lucidus. The sequence continues at coordinate 25,947,485 of CM014100.1, forward strand.
GTCAGCTTTATTATTCCTCCTGTACAGCTTCAGTTGCAACCCCGTGATTAGAATTTCAGAACTTTGACCCTCAACACTTTCTCTTAACCCTTGGATCAAGTTTCAAATTTACAGTGGACACACAAATGAGTGTGTTCATTTGAGTGTTAAGCGGTCCAGGTCGTCCCATGGTGCACTAACTCTGGCAGGAGGTGAAACAACACTCTGAAGCCAAGTTCACGAGCGGTCATCACCATGCTTCACACTTTACAGTCAGTAATAATGTTCAAGTATAGAGGTCGAGACAAGAAGCAACCATATGCAGTCATCTAGGAGTTACCATGGAGACCACCAGGAGAAAGGGGGGATAAAGTGAGTAAGTGACAGCAGTGAAGGGTAAGCAACATGTAGCTTCACTTTCAAGCTGGCAGGAAATATGAACAGACTGAAAGGAAACAAACTACATGACGTACTTACACAGAAATCAATAAACTGACCAAACCTGAGTGAGTTAACAGAATCTAGAAGGCAAAAAGCTTCCGACACACTCCTGTGAGGCAGAAAGCCGTGCAGAGGACGAATTTAAACAGCACGTCAGATGTGACGTCACAGAGCCGTGTCAGGTGGAGTCGAAGCGTGAGGCTCTAGCAGCAATATGCAAACTTATGATCTCTACAAATTCCAGTTTCTCTGAAGTCAGTTGATTATATTATATCAAGGGTTCCAAAGGGGTGAAACTTTTTGGTAAATACTTTCCAGAAACTGTCCATGGGAAGCTAAGCTTGGGAATTTTGAAAATATTCCAAATTGAAAACTTAATGAGAAATATGGAAATTAATGGGAATTTATGGGAATTAGAAAGTGGGGGTAAGTGTATCATATCCAAACATAAATCTAAATCTAATTTGTTTTGTCATAAGCAGACATGCAAAATAATACTATAAAAAATAATTTGTAAGATTTATTTGGAAGTATAACTTTATCAAGTTTGAATTATTTTATTGAACAATATTATGTAGTCCACAGACTCAAATGTGTGTCTTCAATAGTCTGTGTGTGGCCTGAGGATTTAAAGTGTGGTCCAGGTACAGAAATCACCTGTGCAGGTAGGGGGCGGGGCCTCAGTAGCCCTGCAGTCAGCAGTGTGCTATGTGCATGTGATTGAGGAACAGCAGATATTCAAGTGGACCTGTTTGAAATCTGGTTGTCTTAGTCAAGATGATGCTAAAATTATGCAGCATTCAGAATTTGACAGGATGTTTTGAATCAAACTAAAGCAGACACTGATTTAATGAAGCACACATCTTTAACTGTGTGAATTGTGGCACTACATCTGGCTAACCCTAACCCTTTCTGGAGCTTCGTCTACCAGCAGCAGTATTTCTACTTAATAAACATGTATATATATATAATTAAATTATTTGCTGTTGGAGAAAAACATTTCGCTGCAGAATAAATGAGCACAATGTCTGTTTAAAAAGAATCAACAATACCTGAACAATCCAGGCGAGGGTGGGACATGAAATCCAACCCAGAGAGTCCTGACTGACCTGAATGAGGCCGAACGTGACTATCCACTCACGGGAATGTGTGATGAGTGCACATTCACTGCTGGCGAGCACACATTTTTCAGGATTTCAGCCACAAGTTTTGACTGGTCTCTTCCTGTGGGTAAAGACTTCCTCCCAGTAACTGGACACACGTTACACAAGTATAAATATCGCAGCTCGGTTCAACACGAGGAGGACTAACACAGACTCTATGAAAATGGATTATTGGTGTTTACCAGCTGCACAAAGCATGATGCAAACAACAAGCCACTGTGTCACACAACACCCAATAAAACTCAGCTACGCTCAACAAGGAGCTCCTGCAAAATGCAAAACAAAGCAACACACAACGGACGATTATTGTCAGGTAACAAGAACCCGATCGGACCTCTTCAAACACATCAATCATAATGATTAATTTCCTCTTAATTGTACCTACCTACCTACAGGATTATAGGGCGATAATCCCAATGTTAACAGCAGATATCCTCTGTTTATGTTAATATAATCCACTGAGGAACATTACCTGCAGCACAGACAGGCCCGAACAGGTCTCTAAGTGTGTTGGACTTCATTCAACTTCTCTCTGACTCAGGAGCAACTTTTACAATAAATGCTTCAAGAACTGACTCTGAGATCGGAAACCTAGCAGCCTGAGGTTAGGACACACATGCCTGCTACTGCTTTAAACTCTGCGTCTGAAACCCAAAAGCTACAGTCAAACTCTGCTGTGCCTGGCAAATGTTTTGTGCTGCATCCTCGAAGACATAAACAAGGGTCATACACATTTAACTACACATGAGTAGCACAGTCACTGCTGGCATCCTGCAGTGTTTCTTTAATTAATGTGAGAGATGGAGAGAGTTCTGCTGGAGAAGCCTGAATTATTGGACACATAAAAAACACGTACGGGTTTGTGGCTTTACGAGCTCATTGCCGTGCACCCCATTATTCTCCACAATGTATCCAAATGAATTATATGAAGCCAAAACTAAAACAACATCTACTTTTTTTGCATTTGATTTTACTTATGCACACAGATAAACAGCAGCTTTATTTCTTAAGTCAGGCACATTTTCACTGTGTGTCCTCTCACAGACTGTTCTCTCATTACATAATCAGCCCCCCCCACCCTCCAAAAAAAAACCTCTTCAGGCTGCACCATCATGTAACACTAATACACCTGGATGGTGAAAAACAAATCTGATTATTTACCGCGTAAACACTGATGTTCTCTTCTGATTTCTACATATAGGCTGGTCAGGTACAGTGAGCCACGATGGTGCATGTTCATGTGAGTCGGTGAAGAAGAAGCCAGCGTATGTTGGGGGACACAAATGCACAGGCTGCTGAAGCTTATTTTCACAGGCAAGCATTTCTCTGTCGACACACAAAACACAAGGATAAACTGTACTACCCTGTTTAGAGGTGTGTGCGCACACACACACCTCAGAGTCTAACCTCAAGTGATGTGGAAAAGCCTCCTGAAGCCATTTCACTCAGGTTTCAGGTGCTGAGAGGAATTTGGCCGACAGGCACACAAGAGGTAATAAACATGCGCGCACACACACGCGCGCACACGCACGCACACACAGGAATTGATAAAATTTTTACAATTCCGATTTCATTATCGATTCGAATATTTATCGATTCTCATTTGGGGGAAAAAGGAGAACAAACAGTTTGATCAGCATCATCTAGAGGAGGTAGTGAACTGGAGCGAGTACTAGTACAGCTGCCAGCCTCTGAGCCAGCGATCACTCTCTCTCTCGTCATGGTCATCTTCTAAATGTAATGCAGAAGGCATTTGTTTAATGTTAACTGTTATAGCATGTTTCACAAAGAAGCACATCACGTTAACATGGTAGGCAGTGTGTTACATACTAGAGTTACTTTCAGTAGTAACCGCAGAGGTGCTCATAGCCTGGCTGCTGCTGCTAGGTTGAGATTCTTCTCCAGTCCGAAGCGTGTCAAAAACACGACATTCATTTCAAAATATTGCATGTTCGTCGTGTTCCCTCCCGACGCTGTTATCTCCACTTTGCAATGACTGCAAGTGGCCCTGTTGCTGTCTGTTTTGGTAAAATGCAGCCAAACTTTGGAGCGCTTAAACCAAGTGGGTGACATTGTTTACTACGGATTGCACAGCACGTGTGAAACTTGCGTAAGTTACATGCTGTATTTTGTCGTGCTTGCTGGAATCGAGCGTGCATAACTTCTTGCGGAAGTTCTGCGACGTAATTCATGCAGAGAATCGTTAGATAAACTGCAAAACAAATCCATGGAATTGAAACACATGGAACCACATGGAACCAGTTCTCGATTCCCATACCTACACACACTTCACAGAGGTGAATGAATGCAGATAGGTCACAAACAGCATAACTCACTCACTCTTGCTCTGTCCCCGACAGAGTTTTTCTCCAGACTGGTTTCACACTCTGTCTCTCGTACCGTGGAGTGCTTTCACTTTCTGCATGAGCACACAGGCCTTCGCAGGCAAACAGTCAACTGCTTTTGTTGATTGTTGCTATTAGAGCTGCAATGTTGAGCCCAGAAATTGACAGAAAATTTACTTCCAACTGTTGTGATTATCATTTCAGTCTCCTTTCTTTGGAACAGACTGTTATTAAAGGAGTAGTTCAACACTTTTTCGCTTTCTTGTTTCTTTCTTGAGTTGAATGAGTTATTGACTCCATTCTTACAGCTGTACAACCCGATCAACATGAAGCTTCAGCCAAGAGCTGCCTAACTCACTGTAAGTTAGCTTAGACTTAGGACACCAGCTATGGTAAATGGTATATGGACAGCTTTCTGTAGTCGCTCAAAGTGCTTTTACACTAAACATCACATTCACCATGATGGCATTGTGCCAACTGCTTATTCATTTTTAGAAGCTCATGATTCACACACACCGATAGTGCAGAATCCCAGGGCAATTTGGGGTTCAGTATCTTGCTCAAGGACACTTCAACATGCAGACTGGAGGAGCCGGGGATAGAACTATCGATCATCTGATTAGTGACCTGCCTTCTCACACAATCACTCTTGAGCCACAGCCGCCCACAGCTCTGTCCAAAGGTGACAAAATCCACCTGCAAATCCACCGGCAATAGGTGGGTTGCACGTTACGTCACGTCTGCGCGCGAACCTTAAGTGGTGGTCAACTGGTAGCACAGCCCATTGATATCACAGTGTTTTCAGCTTCCACAATGCCTCAATTTTGTGCAGTTTTTGGCTGTTCCAATCGGTCTAACCGAGAGAAGGGAAAGGGTTACTACCGAGTACCTAAGGTAATCGTCCATAGAGGTGAAAAATGGAAAAAACTGTCCGAACAACGACGTAAAAAGTGGATAGCTAATCTTCGTTTAAAGACTAAGGGAGCTGAAACTGCTTATGCTCATGTCTGCGGCGACCACTTTGTTAAAGGTATGTGTGTCTTCGAGATAAGGATTGGCTCTAAGGGCCGGGTCGGTCGGGCTGGGGTGCGAAGCGGGGCTGGGCTCGAGCCGCGGCTGGGGGAGCAGTCGCCCCGTCGCCCTCCTCTCTCCGCCGCCGGAGGCGCGGCGCACGGCCCGCCTCGCGGGGCCCCTCGGTCCGCGCGGCGCCTCGCGGCGTCGCCGGGCGTGGGGGGTTCTTCGCGGGGCGGTGTCCGAGGGGACCGGGTACGGCGGTCGGCGGCGGCGACTCTGGACGCGCGCCGGGCCCTTCTCGCGGATCTCCCCAGCTAGGGCGCCCGCCGGTGCCCCGTTCGCTTCCAGGAGCTTCCTGTCCACCAACAATGACTAACACATAAACCACGCCCGTTTCCAAGGAAACAAAACGCTATCTTTAGAAAAGTAATTCCGCACTTAAAGTGGGCTATCTTTAATTACAAACATTCTGTGTCAGATCGAAAAAATGAAGTTTTGAATGGGTTTCAATGGCTCCAAGCCCAGGTTGTCCACCACTTCAAGTTCGCGCGCTCCCGTGATGACGTAACTGCAACCCACCTATTAAAAACACTGGTTTCATGTAAGAGAAGTCTTATCTCTACAACTTACAATTCTTTTCCAGACAACAGGTCCTAACTGTGTAGCAACGGTTTGGGAAAGACCCTTCACTGTAACAGCAGCATCTGGATGAGCCGTTCAACATTAACTTACTGTAGTCATGTTTGGGCGTCCACAAACTTTTGACCATGTGGTGCATTTTCAATAAAAGCATCTCGACCTCCAGACCTGTCTCTCTCTTCCCCTTACCTCTGTCTTCTTCTGGGTTATTAAATCTCCTCCTGTCTACGTGTTTATCCTCAGACTACTCTCATTATCATTGCTTTACAGCCTTCAGCCAGCACTCACAGGGGACTATTACGGCAGATCAGATTGCACAACAACATGCAAGGCCTTCACAACAGGCTTCACCTCCCGACTTCACGGCTGTAAAAGATGCACGCCTATAAAACCATAGTGAGGGTTAACACTTAAGGGCACAGTTAAGGACACGGGACACTCTGAACGCAGACATGTATCATAGAGCAGACAAACGATGTGTTCTTTCGGCCTCGTAATGATCGCGCGTCAACACCTGAATGTTTGCGGTGCCCCGCAGGCACGTTAGTACAAAACGAGCATCCTCCAATAACATTTACTCACAGCGCTGCTCACAGCAGGCATGAGAGGACGCCTGACACGCATCTTAACTTTGAGATGAAACGCCAGCACAGCTCTGGATGCCATCACGAATCACACAGCGGTGCACTTTTAAAGATACTATTCAAACTCAGCTGATCTTTTAGTAGTTCAGCTGCTGAGGAGACCTTTAAAATGAGCCACTCAGTGTTCAGACTTTATCCTGCGCAGGGGGCTCCGGCACAACAATGAAAGAGGAAAACTTTACAGAGCTGTAAAATTCTCTCTGTGATTATTACAATCTGTCCTTCAGTGTCGACCTCATTCAGGTCAGTCAGGACTTCCTGGATCATCACCCCCCCTAGTGCAGCCCTCTGTGCTGAATGAATGCACTCCTCAGCTGGTACCACTGGACCTTTGTCCCAGTTCCATACTCTATACTAAGTGGAAGCAGGTTTGTACTGAAGTAGAGTATGCAGAGAGTTCACAAAAGACAACAGGAAAACATGTTAGTATGCAAACTTAACGCTGGCTTTCTTAGTGGGCTGCCATTATACATAATTCTCCCACGATGCAATTCTCAGAGGAAATGGGGGAGCTGCTCTCAACTAAAAAAAGAAAAATCAAACTAAACGTGGCGGTAGTGGAAAAAACTAAACTATTGGATATTTGGGAACCAAGCTTAGAAACTTAGAAACCGAACCGTTAAATGAGCCAGGACAACGTCTGTAAAGTTGTGATGTCACAACTATAAAGACACACCTCCTGCATGTCAGCCAATCAGAAGAGAGAAGAGAGACAATATGAAACATGAAATGAGCTGTTTTTGCACAAGACGAGACGTAAGATTATACTGTGGTGGTTTTTGTACTTAAAAACTACAAATATCTACTTCCTTTGGATATCAAAATTTTAACAATTTGATTTTTTTGTCATGGGGCCCAAAATTCCTAGCAGTGTACCTGCACACTGTATACAGTTAGTATGCATTAGTATTATTCCCAGCATGGCTGCAGTGCATTCTGGTCTATTCATCCCTGTTTCATGGATTCCTCCTTGTTTGATTTTCAAACGCTCATGCACATTGCTAAAGATGTTTTTTCTTTTTTTTAAATCCTTCCAAGTCCACTAAGGCGGGTTGGACATGTTTGAACATAATTTCATGTAATCTACGTTTGAAATGGTGTTCATGGAATATGAAGAATGCCGCACGGTGACACTCATTTTTAGGCTTCTTGGTTTTGCATCCACCCTGAGGTCAGCACCCCTCTTCCCTTGTGAGCCTCCGAACATGCAAAACCATGCAGTGATAGATGCAGCGTGCGTTCTAGTTCAGCCTGGGTTTTTTCGAACACAGCAGAGGTGGCGACATGAAGTTCAGACCTGTCACTCAAATCTGTGTGCAGATCTGAGGAAGGGTTGACCTCAGCTTCCGAGTGCCAGCCACATCCTGACTAAAAATGTCATGATACCCAAGCACCCCTTATTAAGAATGTGGAACAGACACACCTCACACACACTGACAACCAAACTCACAGATATACTTCACCCAGCAGCAGCCGCCACATCAGCTGATGTTTTTTTGTTTCAACCAACAACAGGCCTCAAGAACAAGGGCTCTACCTCCTCTGCTCTGTGATTAATACACACACACACACGCATCCTATAATGGGTTGTTGAAATTTACAGGCAACATCCTACAGCACTTAAGCGCCCACGGCAGCTCATCTTCCAGCGCTTCATTAACTCACAATGAGACGTTCGTGTTGAGAGAAAACCTTTTCAAGTCTCTTAATGGAAGCTCTCTCTCACACACACGCACACACACACACACACACACGCACGCACGCACGCACGCACGCCCACGCACACACACACACACACTCTTTCTGGCTGGCGTCCCCTTGCCTGCTTGTTCGCCCCCACCTCCCAAGGAAATGAACTCCCCCGGAAATCAGAGTCCGTAATGGAAAAGTATGAAAATCCGTGTACTTTAGAAGACTTGAACGCCTCTAAGAAGTTGGAAAGACAAACTAATATATGAAAACCACGACAGAAACCCAGTTCTACACTTTAACAATAAAACATTAACGTTATATAAAGCAAACACTTCGCTTAATGTCATTTACACCAGTTTACTGACAGCTAATTGTGTTAAAAATGAACTTATGTAACCGCAGCGGGAACTGACTGTTGCGTTCACGGTGTAAAACAAAAAAACAGTTTGTTGTTTGTGAGTGTTTGGTTTGAGCGCATCACTCACCTTGTTTCCTCCAACTTCACAACTGAAGGATGTTCTAGAGCCGAACTGAACGCGTCCAGAAAGAGAAAAGTTTGGCTTTAGTTGAAACTGTATCGTTTTGTTTCTGTCCGCTGTGCAGGACGTGATAGTGTGCAGTGTGCGGACTCAGTGGTATACCTGCTGTTTTCTCTCCGTCTCTGTCTGATTGAGTGGGCGTGAGGGCTTACAAAGTGACGTCACACGTGGGCTTTTTACCGTAACGGACGCCATAGTGCGACCCCAAAAAACAAGCAGCGTACCGTAAAAAAAAGACCACAACCCACAAAGCTTCCAAAATGAGGATTGTCGAAAAATGCTGGTTTTCGAAGTGATGTCTATGGAACGCTGTTTGAAGCAAAAATAAATAAATACAAATAAAAAAATATAAAATTGCCCGTTTTTTTAATGAATTTCTTCATCTTGAAAAAGATATGAAAAAAACATAAAAGATCTTTTAACAATATCCTAAAAGACGGAAGATAAAAAATATTCCACTGCACAATATTTTTCAATTTTCTTATTTAATTGAACCAGTTTCTCAAGGTGCACCAATGCAACCAGTCAAAAATGATGAATGTAATGTGCAGTTGCATGTGCAAAAGTTTTAAAAGTGATTTTCATACAAAATAACATATATAAACATATATTTTCTTATACCATTAACATAAGAAAGGAGATATAATTTCTGCAGACGGTAATGCAGCCTCAGGTTGGGAATTGGGTTAAAAATCTTGTTAGTTGTGCAGCAGATGGAATTAATCACCCAGACGAGAATTCTACTCAGACTGCTACTCCCACCATGTAAGAAGGAGATCTACCACAGGTCCTTCATTCCAACAGCTGTCACACTCCTTACCACCAGCTTTGTGTTTTAGTGTCATGATTTCACTCTATGCATACCCTTATTTAAATATTATTTAAATTATACTACAATGATGGAATAATATTTATTTATTTATTTCAAATGTACTACTACCCCTCTGCTGTATTCTGTGTATCTTATCTATATTGATATAATAGTATAGTTAGTTTGTGCACACACGCAAAGTTTACCACAATCCTTCCAATATCTTATTGTCAGAGATTTCCCTCTGAACAAAAATGTCAGCCTTATGTTGATGTTATACTGAAAGTCTGTGGTAGTTACACACACACACACACACACACATACACACACACACACACACACACACACACACACACACACACACACACACACATACACATACACACACACACACACACACACACACACACACACACACATGGTTACTTGAAGTGAAATTTACAAGAAGGGATTTGTGACTGGAAAGTGAACTGGTTGAAGGTTCACATGAAACACTGCTGCATTCAGCAGAGGGAGACACAACTGCACTTTCAATTAAGATGAAAGAAATTAGGGAATATAGTTTCTGTGTTCTGTGCTGAATGAATGTGTGTGTGTAATCTAACAAAGTGCACAGCTACAACACTGCAGCTCAGTAATGTGTAATAACTAGAATTCTTTTTTTTAATGAGGCCCTTTTATCACCCCCACAGACCCCTGATCCCTTTTGTATAACCCATGAGTGAAGGACAAAGAGAGCAGAGGCAAGAGCAGAGCGTACATGTGGCGTTGCCTAGGAAAGAGACAGTGGGAGTACAGTTTGTTCAGATTTAACAAAAGGCGAGGTTGAGGTGTTTGCCCTTCAGATGTACACAGTTTTTTTTAAAAACCTATGCACCTAATGAAAATTGTTTGAAACAGAAGAGACTTATTGCTCGTAGCAACGCTGCCACAAAGCAGATTGAATTCCAGAAAGCAGCATCAGCTATAAACTGGTCTGGCACTCTATTTAAATCTGTGTTACAAAGAAACGTGAGAATTAAGAGAGTTCCACAGAGAGAATACTGTGCACATGCTGTGAGCATGACAAAAACATGAAACAGTGGTGAAAGACTGAGAGAAACAAAGATGAAACTAACCAAAAGATTTCTTGTTTGTGCTGTTGTTTCCATTTCAACATGACCACTGCTGTGTGGTTGAGAGAGATAAAACACTGAAAAACCACATGAATTAATGTTGTGTGAATATTTCATCTGTATGCAACTAGCACTCGTATTTTTCAGCCATGTTAGTGACTTGGCTCTGGAGATGGCAATATCTGTTGGTCCACCAACAACTGTTGAAATATTGTGACATTATCAAGAAACTTTGTACAGGCTCTGGTCTGAATCCTCATTTTGCTGATTTTCCTAAAGCCACCATGGCTGACACCATCTTCATGTTTATGGATTTTGAAATTGAAATTTCCCAACAACTACTGGAGAAGTTGAAAGTCCCCCCAATGTCAATGTATGCATGTCAAGATACATATATACATTATCTGTAACTGCTTATACATTTGGTGAACGTTTGACTTTCATTTGAATTTGTCCAGGGCTTTGTTTTGTGACAAAGTACCTGTAAAACAAGTTCCCATCATCATCATTGGCTCCAGCTGGTAAGGCATGGCCATGGTAAATGGACTGTACTTATATAGCGCCTTTCTAGTCTTCCGACCACTCAAAGCGCTCTACACTACATATCTCATTCACCCCATTCACACACATTCATACACTGATGGCATTGGCTACCATGCAAGGTGCCAACTGCTCATCAGTTTGAGGACCTAGCCATTCATACACATTCACACACCGATGGCACAGCCTTCTGGAGCAATTTGGGGTTCAGTGTCTTGCCCAAGGACACTTCGACATGCAGACCGCAGGAGCCGGGGATCGAACCGCCGATCATCTGATTAGTGGACGACCCGCTCTGCCTGTGAGCCATAGCCGCCATCATTAGCTCCTGAAGAGCTGCAGGAACCTGACTGGACTGGCACCTGGTCCAACCCCCCTTTTGAGCAGGGTCATAACCATAGGCAGTGTAAGGGTCATACTAATACAATGTTGCGTTCAATAATTTGGTAATAATTTCACATGAAGCAGTTTAATGGTTCACTGCACACATTGGCTGAGATGATTTAATATGAAGAATGAAATGATCTGATCACATTCTCCTCTCTCATGTCAAACATTAAGCCCAAATGAGAATTTAAGTTGTGCAATGTTTGGACATTTCTGTTCTTGACGTAACCTTGATAAGAACGTATGTATCCACTTCACTGATTCTTTGCTAACTGTGTATTAATGGTTGCTAATGGATGCTTTTGATTGTTGCTCAGCAGCAGACGATGACGACTCTCTTGGCCTTTTAAAAACCTGATTAGCACGACAGTTCTTCATAGCCAGCTCAGAAAACCTTCCTCAGCTTGTAACTTGGTTTGAAAACTTTTACCAAAGTATGACATTTGGTTATTTTAATTTTGTGGTTGTCTAATCTACAAAAAATGTAATCATTTAGATTTACCACAATTAAAGACCTTTATTCATTTTATGTTTTAGATAATTCTAGAAGAAAATGTGTGTCTTTAAAAGTATACAGCATTCTAAACTTACTATTTCTAAATTCTAAATAATTTATTGCTACTGCTCCCAGAAAGGAAAATCTGCTAACAAAGTGTAAAATGCTAAGACATGGGCAGTGTACACGAACACAAAACTGCTTTTTAACTAATTATTGAAACCACATAGTGTGCAGAAAAGCCTCGAACCAAGCAAGGCCACTTTATATGTATTAAAAATGAATGAGCCTTGATGAGAAAATAAACCAATTTTCTTCTGTTTCCTTTGACTGCCTAATCACTCGAGATGCATTGTTTTGGCAGGATGCTAATGCCGCTATGGAGCCAGCGTGGCACCAGACGTCATGGATAGTGAGTACACAATGGAAGCCAATGTATCTGAAATGGGCACACACACACCAAGATGTTCACACATTATGGGGGTGGAAACAGTTGGCATATGTCTGCTGTGACTCTGGACGAGCAGAGTATGAGGAAATAACCCTGATGAATATAAGAGAATGAAAGGCATTTAACAGCCAGGCTGTGTCCCGTGACGATGCTATCAAGTTGCGTTATGGTAAGTATGCGTATGGGAAGTGTAGGATGCTTTGGTTTTCGGATCTTGACTCATCAGGTTATTTCTGCTTTGTTTTGGATTGCTGTGGCAATAAAAAGGTGAAGCCATGGGCATCGCGTGAAACGAAAACAAGGCAGAGGTTTGTCACCATGTAATATGACAATAAAAATAATGAAATAATGTAAATTAGTCACAGAGGTCACAGAGGAGGAGGGTCTTGACAATCAGTCAAATGAAACAAGTTTATTGCATACACAATGTCTGAAATTTACTTAGAGTTACCTGCCCGGTGCTGGCAAACTGAGAAATGTTCACCTTGTACCAATGAATGCACATTTTTGCCACACAGTTACCTTTTTCAGTGCTATGTCATGTATAAAATCCAAGATTTGATAACTAATACATTGGATCGTGTTTGTAGGTGCAACAGAATGCAATAAAAATTGAGAAACTCTGACAAAATTACCAGTCAACACGTTTGGTGAGCCTGGTACTCGCTGACAGATCAGACCAACATTTATTTGGCACTTGCTGGGTGTGTGTAATTATATATATATATATATATATATATATATATATATATATATATATATATATATATATATATATATATATATATATATGGACCTTTTTTCTTCTACAGGCCAACAAAAAAAAAAAAGAAAAATCTAATCTGGGCCACATTTTAAAATCTGGAACAAACAAATAGACATTTCTCGACATTAGCAGCAATTTTACAGCCATGAAACAGACAGACAGAGCTGCAGCCATTTAAAACCTCCCAAAATTAAAAACCCCAGACACTCCCCCCCACACCCTCGCATGAATTATACATCAGCAACGTTTGGAGACAATGCAGAAAGGCCATTTTGCTTCAAGCTCTTATAATATTTGTTTATGCAAGACTTTCAAACAGCTCTGCTGTAAACGTTGTGTTGCAGCAAATACTGAGTGACACGCAATTTTCAGGTTACTGTATGTTGCTTGTACATTTTTCAAGTTTTCAAAAAAGGGAAGAATCCTTTCGGAGAGCTTCAGTTCTTATGAAATATATCAACCGTCTACATTGTGTCTAAAGGTTTCCTGCATATAATTAGCCTTATTCTACCATACTAGTCTATTAACATAGATAGATAGATTCACAGTCCAATTCAATTCAACTTGTTCTTGAGTCTCTATTTTACAAACTGGAATTGACTCTGCATTCAGTCTAAACTCAAAAAAACAAAAAAGGCAACAGGATGGATTACCTTCTAACAAGTCCTACTGACAGCATATAATAGACATACATATTAAGAGAAATTTATATATTAGCTTAGTATATATAATACAAACAGTATACATAGTCTCTGTGACAGTGGTGGACAGGATGAAGACAGAAAGATAGGCAGAGTTGAACCTTTAGTCTCTGTCAGGTTCCCAGTGTGTGTTTGTGTGTTTGTTTGTTTGTGTGTGTGTGTGTGTGTGTGTTACATCCCTTTCACAACAAAGCTACGACCTGTGTTTGCCGTGTGCGTGTGTCTGGGTCAACATGGTTTATCTGAACCAGGTCCTCCGCTTTGCTCTGCTGCCCACGTTGAAAGCGGGTCGACTCTGCTTGACTTTGGTATGACCGGATAAACACAGGTTACTATAGTAACTATGGGATATGTAGTATATATATGAGATAGTACAGTAACTGAATAATTAAAAGAAACCCGATGATTTTACCAAACAGTGTGTCTGTTAGTGTTTTAAAAAAACAACAACAACAACAACAACATTGCACCTTGAATGCAACAACCCTGTTTTATCGGCCCAGCACAGCACTACAGCTGCAAACCTGGATCTGTGTGTGAGCGGTGCAGAACGTGTACTGAATCTGGGATTAGAGTGAGTGTGTGAACGGTCTAACGCAGGTTGAACCTGAGTCCTGTGTCAAACACAGGTTGTGGAAAAGCCGTGCGACATGGAGGATTGTGAGTGCGCGTGTACATCTTGGTGTGTACGGTGGGAAGACAGATGAGAGATGGAAGTCGTGCTCCTGTGAAAACAAACACAAGACGCAGAAAATCAGACAAAAAGTCTTAAAAACTAGCTACGACCAAATATAAAATTCTGCTGTCACTGCAACTCCCACCCACCGTGCTGTGTCACATTGTTCTGCTGTACTGTATGCCGGTCTTGGAGGCGATGTTGGACCAGGGCAGCAGAGAGCGCAGCAGGGACTGAGCCTGTCGGTACAGCCTCTGAGGGATGGAGCAGGGGCTCAGGCTGGCCAGGGTCGAACCAATGTGCTGGATATAGTCAGTGGGACAGGAAGTTAAGGAAAAAATGTTCTGGTATGAGATTGAAATGTAAAAACAAACCACTAAACAATCAGCGCCTTCTTTTCCTGCTTCTACAAAGGATATAAAATCGTCCAGGGTGGATGACCCCGTTGATGTAGAGCACATAAGTGAATCCGTCTTTGAGGACGCCTCGTATGGAGTAGTAGTAGGGCAGGTAGTGGTGCTGCCTGAAATCCCTGTTCTCGTAGAAGTGGATGGCAGTGTTGTTGGTGGTGAGGACGTGTAGGTAGATT
>CM014100.1:25962572-26145072 GCA_004119915.2 Collichthys lucidus
TTGTATGACCAGCACATGCCATGACCAGTGTTTTTTCAACACATTCAAATGCTGTATGTGTCAAAGGTTTGTGTCAGATATATATTGTACTGTACATACACTCAGCCTTAGGTTATGTAAATGTCCTTCATTTTCCACATTCCTTACATCCAGAACACCTCACAGATCTGTGGCCTGTTAAAGCTGTAGAATAAGTGAAAGAAAGTGATGTGCAATTAAGCATACTTTTTTCTCTCTCACACAGACATCTGTCTCATTTGTTCCAGAACTTTCCCTCGGCCTCCAGCCTTTGGTTTAGCCGACAAAGCTGCCGGAGGAAGCCGTCGTTGGGTCCGATCTCTCTTTTCTGACGCACCATTGCCAGAGCGGTGTGGACGTCCATGTTTTGGCGAAGCATCAGGTAGGCTATGACTAAGGTAGGTGAGCGGCTGTAGCCTTCCCTGCAATGAACGTACACTTTGCCTGTAGAAAAAAAAGAACAGCAACCAGCCAAATGTGAGCAAATTCGCAACAATGGTATCTGAAATATTTTATTTGAGTTTAATGCTGCATTCATTTAGCTTTTTTTGGGCCACTTTAGTAGCAGAGGAGGCTATAAACATTTTGTTTGCGTGTGGTTTCCTGGGCAGGTAGTGAACAGTGGTTGATAAGTTTAAAGACGCAATTAAGTCGAAATGTATCTTAAGTGTTTTTATTACATCTATCACCTATACTCCAGTATCTGCACCAACAATAACAAAATGTCATTTATTGAGTTATTTTCAGGTATTCTTTATGATATTTTAGAGTTTGTCATTTCCTGGTGAGTAACAAAAAGTTGATGATGACTCATCCTGTACTCGGGGGCGTGTACTAATTTTAGATCCAATGAAACGTTACGACACCGCCATGATTCTGAGGGCTGCTACAGTCATCTATGTCTCACTGGTTACTACACAAAAGCACAACTTTAGAACTTTATTCTGTGATTTTGATGAAACTGGATCAGATTTTATACACAATACATTTGGTACATTTACTTAACTAAACTTGCCGTTAGCAGGCAACAGAACTGGGCAGCCAGGGTTCGAGCAGAGCCTCTGAGGCCAACAGGAAAAAATGTTACACTACCAAGGGCATTTACAGACTTTCCTGATGAAACGATTGTGGTGAACTACTATCTGCCCTTAGCTTGGTGAGCCGTGTTGCTAACCTAAATTACTCAAAAAAAGGTAAATATGTGAAAACAAATAACTCCCTGTTTTCCTTTTCATGGGAACTTTAGGGGAATACAAAAAAATGAGCTACAATAGGCTGAGGGGAACAGTACAGTCAAGTGATAATGATCTGTGGGTTTGTAACCATGACCAAAGTAATGTGACCTATTGTTTATATAAAAGCATTGATTAGTGCAGATTTAATATTAACCTACAATTACAGCCCCCCATCAGCACTGTAATTCCACATTATGAAGCTGTGAGCGGCTCCTCTATTTCCTTTCAACATAATGATACTTTTAACTTTTAATCATCAACAGATCAATTTCATTTTTGAAAATGTTTCTTGCACCTGCTTCAGGTCTTTACTTTGTAAGAAATCTAAAAAAAAAAATCTGAGAATGTCTTAAAATATCAATCAGTATGATAAAGGCAGTCAGATCTCCGATGACTTCACAACACCAAACAGGACTTCAGCTCCACTTAATCTCAGCTGTGTCATCCTCTGACCTTTTCCATTTTTGTATGCCAGTGCCTTCTCCACGAAGTCTGCTGCCTCTTCAAAGTAAACGCTGAGGTCGAAGTGGTCCGTGTCGCTGGCGGGTATGCCGTGGTAGACGATGCCTGTGCCGGTGTAGAACTCGGCGTTGGTGTTGACATGCATGAAGGAGTTCCCCTCCGCAGCGTTCAGGATGTGCGTGATGCCCTGACGCTTGAGACGCATCACGTTCATCGCCACAAACCTGCATCACACAATGACACATGCACCATGGAGCTTATATCATGTGAATCAAACAAATAAATAAATACCCAAAAATGATCTAAGCTGGTTTTTACATGAGCCATGAACTCATCTCATTTATTCATCATTTCTTCATTAGAGAAAAATAACAATCTTCATGTTTTATAAAGTCTAAAGTCTGTATGGCTCTAATAGCATTACTCCACTGATTTAATATTGTTTTTTCCATAAAGTTTTGGGACTTGAAAGAGACTGATTAAAGTGAAAAATCATGAAGAAGCTGAGATTTTTAGTCTCTCATATGAGCTCCAAAAACTTTGGCTCCTTTATTTCACATAAAGCAACTAGATCTACTTAATGGCAACATTTGTTGACCCATGTCAATACACGGCCGGCTAGCATCAGTCATAGCTGCCAAAACAACTGTTCTGTTTTGTCATGCAGCTTTCCAGACAGACCCACCAACCCCACACGATATACCTGCCCAGGCACTCAATAAACCAAGATGACAACACCTGTCTAACTAGTTGGCCAGGTAGTAAGGTAGCACATAGGGCCATGTTAAGCTAAATGAATAAAAATGGAGATGATAGTTTCTTTGTGTATTCTGTGTTTATTTACAGCAGCTGTTGCAGCAGAATGAGATATACAGGTATAAACAGTTAAAAGACAAGGGACATGACAGGTAGACGCAAACATAACAAATAAAAAATAACTATACATATTTAAAAGATATATATGCATAAATATAGATAAATAAATATGTGTATCTATATATAAACATTTGATAGTAACATCTGTGCACTGGATAAAGGACTTGGTGCCATGGTGCAGATGATGGCATAAGTATGTTTCTACATGAGGTCGGTGCATATGACAGTATATACACATGTATGTATATACAGCAAACTAAATGTGAACAGTAACGATACATAAGTTATAATGTACAGGTTATTGCACAGACTTACAGGGTAATATTACAGATATACAGAGTAATGTAATGTGTGTCCGGTTTTAGCTGTTGATCATGCTGTCAATCGTGCTGTTTGATTCAAAATCGAATTATTTATTTATTTTTTTGACATTGTTGTTGTTGGCAGGAGGATTGGAAGGTGGTCGTGTGGTGACACGAATGCCGCTGTAACGTGACGTTAAATAAAAGTCTGACTTTTTAAAACGGCCATTTGTACATTTGTTATTTTCCTGTAATCCATTCTATTTCTCAGTGCGGTGCATTATATTACAATATTGACACCAGCTTTAAGAAACAGTGTTAGTTTTCATGTAAAAATTATCATACAAATGCACACTGCAGTGCCAGAGAGATCTGCTGTAAACCTCTGCGACTGCTGTACCACTTGGCATCTCCTGCCTTTCAGATGTTGGGAGCTAAAAATAGACTCGATGCACACTGATGCTAATACTGAAGGCAGCGTCACACCTCCACACACACACACACACACATACCTCGTGAACAGGGGACTGTCAGAGAACACCTAGTAAGTGGTGACTCGTGTTTCGTGAAAGCCTGGCAGACTTTGTGTCTGCCAGGCTTTCAGACGACACAGGCAGAGATCAAGAGAGGACGTTGCGTGGGTGCTTGTGTTCTAGCTGTGACGATGCATTGGTGTGTTGTTATATTTGTTATATTCGCTCCGGCCATTATGACTCTTTTAGGAGGGCAGGGAGAATAATGGAGGCACTGGAGAGGTTTCCTCTCCTGAAATACTCTGCCATGACTCAGTGTGCTGGAAGAAAAAAAACAAAAAAACATCAGAGAGTTTCTATGTTAAAGCTTTCAGATCAGACCATTTAAAATTTAAAAAACACTTTTGCTTGAAAGCCTGGAATACACTGGAATTCACTGTTCCAGCTCCACATACTGAGGGCATGAGGAAGATCTGATCCACTGATGTACTCTGATCTGCACAAGGGTTATAATTCAGTGTTGTTAACATCTTAAAGATGATTACTGTGGCATACAGTGTATATTGCAATATATCCTCACACTAGAACATATGCATATCCTTTAATCCTTTAAATACATGTATATTTCATAGAGTTCTGCATACAGCAATTCATCATAAACGGCATGTTAATAATTCACTTCTATTTTAAAATTCCTCATATACTTTACACATATAATGTATCATACTGGAATGTATGACAATTTGCAGGATTATTTGACTCTTTATGAAGGCGTTATTAAAAGGATTTCTACTTTGTAGTAGAATCAACATTCTGGAAAATATTTTTTTTTATCTTATTTGCTGTGATAGTTGTGAAAACTGATCATCTCATGTCTGTATGACACACAGTATGAGCTTGATTCTCATTTATTGTTAGCTGGTTAGCTGTTTGTTTTATCAAATACGCAGCTCAAACATTGAGAATGAGGGAGGGTGAGGATGAGTCCAGCCAGCTCCTTTGTTCTCCATTAAGTACAAAAGGCCCCACACAGGTGAGCTGGCTGCCTAAATAGACTTGAAGGCTCCACCCTCCCTTGATGGGAAGTGAAAGGAGGCAGGGATTTTCTACAGTGACTGTACATATGGACTTGTACTTGAAAATATGGAAGCATGTAAACTGAGACGCTGCACAAGTGTCAGGTCATCAGTGTCCACCACACATTGGTTCTTTCTTGGTATTCCTGGCCCTGCTTCTTGTTGTCGTTGTTGAACAGCTGTTGATGGGATTTATCTTGGATGGTTGGGTAAAGTTTGTATTTACCTGAACTCCTTGTCCACCTTTTCTTATTTTGTGTTTACCTGTCTGTCTAGTTAGTCATTAAAGTATCTTTTGTTCATGCATCTACTTTATGAACTCAACTATAGTTCAAAAACCCCAAACTAGAATACAAGAGACACCACACACCTGTGGGGAGACTTTCAACATAAAACAGGAAATACCAAACAAGCAACCCAAAACCATGACAACAGCTGACCAACAGCTGACCTCCAAAGTCAAGCTGCCAGCACCTCTAAAGTAATTCACACATTCATTATGTCTTGTGTCTTTTCATTTGGACAAAAACTAAAACTAAGACAACGAGCTGCTGGTTCTAACATAGATGAGACAGCAAATCTGTTTTATTCTCCATTGAGGAGTGGGAGAAGGCATGTACCAAGGCACAATTACAAACGGTGAACACCCATCTAAGATTTCTGCAGTACAACTGGCAAATGCGTTCTAATATAGCTCCAGTTAAACTGAATAAATTCAATAACGCTATACCGGATGTTTGCACAAAATGTGACAAAGAAAAGGGCACGATTTTTCATTGTTTGTGGCACTTTACTATACTTTCACTGTTCTCAAATAAAGAAATTCTGGGAAGAAGTGAAACAGTGTATTGAGGAAATATTAGAGATAAAATTACACTTAGAGCCCAAAATATTCCTATTGGGTATCTACCCAGCTAACTGTAACATAAGAAAGAAGCATCGATTGTTTTTAGATATAGGCCTGTTGTTGGCCAAAAGAGTCATTGCATTAGCTTTGAAAGAGGTGGATAGACCACGGATAGGTAAATGGATGTCTGAATTAACAACAACTCTGCCCTTAGAAAAGATTACGTATGAAATCAAAGGTAAACAACACATTTTTGATAACATTTGGGACCCTTTAAATTTTTCTTTTGAATAAAGACTTAGTCTGGTTTGGTGGAAACATCTGGGGATGACCCTAAGTAGCCCAGTTCATTTGGGAAAATGATTACTGTCTGGAGCAGATTGACCACTTTCTAATGTATGTGTAATGCACACTTGTGAATAGGATCAGTGTATGGTTTGTTTTCTACTTATTCTGCCACAGGCAGAGCGGGTCGTCCACTAATCAGATGATCGGCGGTTCGATCCCCGGCTCCTCTAGTCTGCATGCCGAAGTGTCCTTGGGCAAGATACTGAACCCCAAGTTGCTCCAGAAGGCTGTGCCATCGGTGTGAATGTGTATGAATGATTAGATCTCTAAACTGATGAGCAGTTGGCACCTTGCACGGTAGCTAATGCCATCAGTGTATGAATGTGTGTGAATGGGGTAAATGAGATATGTAGTGTAGAGTGTATTGAGTGGTCGGAAGACTAGAAAGGCGCTATATAAGTACAGTCCATTTACCATTTGTATTTCTGTTAATTTATTTTTTTTACTTTACTCACGTAATTTTTGTATTATACTTTATTGTGTATTTAAGTTCCTTTTCTTCGTAAGTGATTTATATTTATTATTTGTGTTGCCGTTTTGTTGTTATGCCTTGTTCGCTAATTTAAGACAGTTCTACACACTTAGGGGCACAGTTTGAAGCCTTGGTAGTTATTTATGTGTCTGAAAATTAATGAAGACATTCTGCTTTTATTGTACTTCTATGCAACCTATGAACTGGCAACAGATACAATCACAGCAGCAGGGCTCAGATATCCTGACTTCTTGTTCCCAGTACAGGTAAGAAATCTTCGATCCTGTAATGCAACTTGATACTGTCTTTGTCCTAAATGCCCACACACTCAAATCTACAGTTTGTTACAGTTTCTGTTGTTAACCAGAGTCTACATGCTGTGATATATTTACATGAATATGATGAAAAACTGAGCGTGTTGTGTTACAGATAATTCATCCATCACAGACCTGAGTGAGTACTTAGCAAAGAGGTCAGTGATGATAATAGCAGAGAGATGTGGAGCACTGTGGACGTTTAGCTCCATCACAGGAGCTATTTTCAAACCCTCCTCCACCTCCTCCACCTGTCTCTGCTCCATTTTTCATCATCACAATATTTTTCATAAAACTATTCAGCTGCTGTCCATGGTCTGTGAGCCGGCAGGACAATGTATTCGTGTATTTATTATAACCTAAATTATGGCGTGCCTTATTATAAGACATGCATTCATATTCTCAGCTGCTTCTAGATCGTTCTGCAGCACATATGTAAACAATGTGTTTATATTGTGTTCACTGATCATAACGCTTATTTATGGGATGATGGCAATGTACCAGCATCGATATGTTAGACAGGACAATCAGAGCTGATTATGAATGATGAATACAGATTCTGCTGAACGTGTTGACTGTCTGTACAACATGAATGAAAGTGATCATAACAGACTCACGCGTTGCCCACGTAGATCCTCGGGTAAACCTCGTGGAAGTGTTTGGTGGGCCAGCTGTAGAAGCCGCTCTCGTCCGTCAGCAGGTCGTTGAGTTGCTGGAGAGTCACGTCGAAGCTCGACATGACGAGTCGGTTCGGAGTCGCTGCGTTGACCTGTTGGCCGTGTTTGTTCTTCATGCCCGGACAGCCCGGAGAAGGTAAACACCTCCAGCAGGCGCACACCGAGGGGAGGAGGGCGGTGAATGTGGCGGACAGGTGTCGGTTTACCGCTGAGCTGCCGCCGCTCTCCGGTCGTCTTCAGCGCGTGTCTACACCGGGAGCAGCTGCTCACAGGCAGGGGCGGACCGGGCTGCTTGGGGGGCTGTAGGTCAGGGGTTCCCAACAGAGGTGCCCCCAAGACAGATGAGAAAGAAAAATGATATTTTTATACAAGATAGGCTGGAGGTTTGTTTACGGAAGTGGATAGACATAGAAGACAACTGAAGAAGACAAAAGTATTTCTAGTTCTTTATTCATGTCACTCCATCCTGCAACCCACCCATTTCTCAAACATTTTACATCTCAGAATATATTCAGCTCTCATATCTCTCTTCCGGCAGGAGGAAGGTCTTTTTCCTCATAGAAAGAGTTTTTATTATTGACCGTTGTTGAATCCTGAACAGAACCAGTTCAAGACCCAGAGCTACTTAGGTGGAGAATGGGTACTCCTGAATCATAGTTGCATGCATGCTACCAATGGAGGAGGATGACATTGAAACAAAATATTAAAGGATCTCATACTTTAAGTATTTTCATTTAGGTTATTGTAGTATTTGTGGTATTAAATGTTTCCGCGGGCCACTCAAGGTACCGAGCAATCTCGGTCTGATTTATAAACTCGCCTGGAACCTCACCTGTGATGTCATGCAACATTATAGAGCAAGGTGCATTCACATGACCAAAGCACAACAAAGACAACAGTAGAAACAAGAGGTAACAAGGAGCACCTGAAAGCAGCATCCAATAAAGAAGACCAAGGATGGAACATTGGTTTGTTCACACGAGTTACCATGGTTACGGGCACGCCCTGAAACTTTACAATGACTCTCAATAAAATCATGAATGTCGCCTGAGTGTTCCTCAGTGCTGAAATCTTTTCTATTATAACATAACTGTAGGTGACAGCGGCAAAGCCCCTCCCTCATGAAAATATGTTTTGTATGTTAAACTGTCCTGTGTGCAAATCATCATGTTTTTGTGTATCTTCACTCTTATTTATCAGACAAGGTTTAAAACACATTTTTAGCTGTATAAAGTCTGATAAAGTTACATTAGCAAACTAAGCATAACACATATGTATCTGTGACTGCTGGCATTAAGAGTTGCATTATGGTTAATGTAGGCTTTAGTTATTGGTGAGAAACGTGGAATAATATCTCTGCTTGTGCTGCATTTTTTAAAGTCAATTTTGGATAAACCAAAACACGTACATGAACATTTTATTTTCCTGAAACATATCAGCAATTCATTTGTAGCATGAGTATAAATGTATCTCTGAGTGAGCATCAAAGTGTAGTAGACACATGTGGTCAGAGGAGGGCAGCAGCTTGAAGTTTATCTGTGGTGCTGATGAGAAATCATCAAACACTGACACTGAATTTGAGGGGAAGCAAAACACTCTACACATATGATCACAGTGATGCAACAAGGTGCCACACATGGAATCATATGAGACGTGACTCACTTTTTTACATTTACTCTCATGTCACTTTTTCTGGACGACAGCTTTCTCCTTCATTGGACACAATGGATGATGCCACCATGACATCACTTTTGTTGACTGATTCAAAGTCAGTCACAGAGTCACTGCAGTCAGTACTGAACAATCACACGTTACTCCAACCACAGTCCACTAAAGAAAAACACAGAATCCGCCATGATTAATGGTTGAAAATGCTTTAATTCACCCACAAATGATCAAACACAGATGACAGATCGGTGTAAGTAGGCACAAACAGAGCCGCTAGTTCTCTGGGTAGTAGTAGGCACACACACTATATGTGGAAAACGAAGCCCATGCATGCTGACAGTGGAACCCGGAGCGCTCATACAGCCTGTGTCTGTTCCTCAACAACACTCACCATGTCAGGAAGAAATTCATCAAGTTTAACTATTTCAAACAACTCACCATCAAATTTCAACACAGAGGGTCTAAAAAATGTCTTTCTATGATAAACATGTCTCCACTGTAATCATCAGCCTACAACAGTCAAACCTATTGTTTCCTAAAAGATAGTTACTTATTTCCCCAGGCAGGGCAGAGGAAGCCTCCCACGTGTGAACAGAAGTAAACTAGAAGATCATGATCAGCTGTGCCTGCTCTGTCGTCTCCCGGCTGTTTGGAGTGCTAAACGAGGAGAATTAAGAACATCACCAAGGATTCCCTCTTCCCACTCTTCTCTGTAACATCCCTCATTTTCTATCCTTCCTGGCCAATCATCCAGTACTCCCTCCTAACCCTTCCATCCCTCCCAATTTCCACCATATCTTCCTTCCCGCCCGCCTTGGCCCAGCCCCCTGCCAGGGTCAGCGTTCAACTGCTGACGACTCGTCCCGCCCAGGTCTCGTGTTTTGTTCCTGGTTTCAGGTGGGTTATGGTCACCTCCACCGCCTGGACCTTCTCGTGTTTGGGAGGGATGGAGCAGATCTTGTAGCTCACCTCGTCGCCTTCCACCGGCACGTACTCGCCCTCGATGCTGGAGGAGAAGGAAAGAAAGAAAGAAAGAGGTTAACAGGTTAGAAATGAAAAACAAAAAGAAATTGTTCTTTTTTTTCCCAGCCAATAGCAGCAATGCAAATCAAAGCAGCTGAGCTTTGCAGGGTTAGCCCTGCAGTCTGTAGAGCTAACAGCTTTTTTCATGGTTTCACATAGTTACACTACTGATGGTGATTCACTCTGTGAGAGATTCAGAAAGACGTTTGACAACATCAACAACTGTTCTGAAGTTATTTGGTAGCCTCAAAGACACTTCAAACATCTGGAGGAAGAAAAGGCCACGCCAAGAAGAAAAAAACTCAACTACTGTCAGATACTACAAGGAGTTTGGAGCTGCAGGAAGAACCCAAAGACTAAACAACAGGACATCCAGGAGGACTGACCACAGGACAAGAAAAAGAAGCGGAGCTGAGGACTGAGAGGAATGATTCACTGAGCTAAAAGTGAGATATGAAATAAAAGTTTAAATCAGTATATAGTTTTCCCACTAACTGTGATTGTTGAAGAGTTTTTATTTTACTGAGTCACTGTTTGATCCAAGTTGAATTCAGCTCAGTGTGAACATGTACGAATAAAATGATGAGTCATGTCAACGTTCTTTTCATTCTCACGAGCTGAAATATTTTGTTTTATTTTTCATCCAGAGGGTTGGAAGTCTTTAAGGATTCAAAGAATTGGAGAAGAGCGGTCGATGTTGTCAAACAAGCTCAGAATCTGTGAAAGTTGCTGAATGTTTCATTCTCCGTGAGTCGAGTGTGTGTTGGTAACACAAATTGCCGTGACATTGTCGGTACCTGTGAAGCTGCAGAAGGTTAAATGACGAAGCAACTCTCGATGAGACAGAACAGCACGTCCGACAAACAACATGACAACGTTTGAAGAACTTTACAAAAACTTTTTTTTTCTGCTGGCATACTGTGTTTTACACTGTTTAACATGAACTACAAAAAATCTACAACACCACATAAATCCAGCTGCTGTTTTTATGTGTTTGTGAGAGTGTGTGTGTGTGTGTGTGTGTGTGTGTGTGTGTGTGTGTGTGTGTGTGTGTGTGTGTGTGTGTGTGTGTGTGTGTGTGTGTGTACACATACACTGCTGACGTCGATGTGTTTTAAACCCGTGGGTGATAACAAAAGGCACCATGGTGAAGGTCATCAGATATTCTGCTGTCCTCCTACACACACCTGCAGCTCATGCTATTCCCGTGTGTGTGTGTGTGTGTGTGTGTGTGTGTGTGTGTGTGTGTGTGTGTGTGTGTGTGTGTGTGTGTGTGTGTGTGTGTGTGTGTGTGTGTGTGTGTGTGTGCCCCTTTACTCCTACACAGAGCCTGACACAGTTTGATGTCAGTGATTAAAAGCAAAGCAGCCCTCTCACTCATCTCATCTCATCAGAGACAATGATTTTGTATCACGTAAACCTAAACGCAGACACATTCATTCTCACAACACACACACTTACTCTGAGATGTGGACAAAGATGTCTTTGCCACCGTCTGATGGCGTGATGAAGCCGTGGCCTTTGGAGCGGGAGAAACATTTACACACACCAGTAAACATGGGACCCTCTGATGCACGAGCCGTCCTGCACACACACACACACAGATAGAGAGATGGAGAGAGAGAGGGAGGGGGGACACAGAAAGAAAAGTATAGTTAACTAACTAATAACTAATTCAAAATTGTACATGAGGACTTCTACAAGCTGCACAAGACACAGCAGCTCATACAGTGTGTGTGTGTGCGTGTTTCCTCACGCTGAGCAGGTCCTGTTCCTGCGGGTGGGCAGAGGGCTGGGGATGAGGTAGCCTCTCATGGGGGAAGGCGAGCGGTCTCTGTGTCTGCAGGATGGAGGCTGCAGGGACTCTGATGGGACAAAAAGCACTATATTACATCACTCTGTGTGTGTGTGTGTGTGTGTGTGTGTGTGTGTGTGTGTGTGTGTGTGTGTGTGTTACATCATCACTGTGTTGGTTCTGTACTCATGCTTCAACACTTATAGGTAAAGATGAAAAGAAAGCAGTACAGTGAGTAAGCACGTGTTGCTGTAAAACATCTTTAGAAATATTTAATAATGAAATAAGACAATATATGATTACAAAATATTTATATGCTTTTCTGCACCGACTGCCTCTGATGCTGATGATGATGGTGGACCCACAGTAACAAGGACAGTTTTCCTCCCACAAACACAAATCAGATCTCAGCAGAGAGACCCTTGTATAATATTATTACTCTTATCATGAATAAAATATTAAATACATTTTTTTGTCCCTTTTGAGCTTTTATTTTGACTGAAAGAGGGACAGGAAGGTGGGGAGAGAGAGATGGGGGCATTAATGTTCACTCGATATATTAACATCTGTTATTAACTCTCTCTTTTGTAGTTTTAATTGTTTGTGGCGGAGTCCGCCATCCCTGTACTGCTTTAAAATGACATGAGGGATCCACAGGAAACGACGCACACACTGAGATATGTCATTTGTAGTCCATGAGCTCCAAAAGTTTCCCATAATGCCACGTGACAGCATCTTTCATGAATCAGCGGAGTGGCCCTTTAAGACGGGTTATGACACAGTCTTTACCTGGTGACAGTGGAGAACGTGGGGATCCCACAGAGATCAGAGGGGGGGTCACCGCCCGTGAACCCTGGATGGGCGCGTCCTGAGAGGACATCTTGGAAGAGGCGGGGTCAATGTGACAGGAGGAAGGAAGGGGCGGGGTCACAGCAGACCGTGTCAAATACCTGAGGAGAGGAGGACAGGAGGAGAGAGTCAGTCTGTGATTGTGTGGCTGTGGTGACGTGCAAACATCTGGCCAACATTTTCCCCACTCTTTAAAAACAGTGAATCAGTGACCTGCTGGTGGCATTCTCGGAGCCAGTATAACCATGGCAACACCAATTTGAGGACAGGCCAACGCTGCTGCAAGCTGACAGAGGCCGAGAAGGAGAACAGTCCTCTCATTCACCTCGGCCCGGGGCTTACATCATCAGTCATTACATCACAATCTTTGTCAACCAATCAGGGAGCCTTCTATTGATTTCAACTTTCCATGACTGGTTCACTGTTACGGAGGAGAAGGAAAAAAGATGAGGAGTGGGGGGGGGGGGTAATAAAAGGAAACAATGACAGGGGTACCAGCAGAAGGTTAGTGACGACAGAGGCTGCACTTGTTGACAGAAGAGAGCGAGGCGAACACATTTTCCACTTTCCAAAAACGAGATCTGAGACTGTTCCAGGTACCGGGCTCTGGGTTCAGGACCAATTAAACCTCCTGCATGTCCTCGACTTCCTGAAGCTGTTGAATGTTCTAACAATAGAAACGTAAAGCTGCTCTAATTAACACTTTGATCTTAACAATGAATATGTGAAAGGGCAGAGGGCCGTGACAAACCCACAGCATGTCAGAACACAACTCTCAGCTCTACACAGCTTTTTAGCCTCTTTTAGCTCGCTGTGTTGGTAATCCAGCACAAACAGGCAAATAAAGTCCTGATAAACTCACTGCACCACATCTGCCCAGCACCAAACGGCAGACAAACTATACTAATAACTAGCTAATAAAAGAAGTGGAGCATTCAGCAGCTGGAGAGCTAAATGTTTTTCTTGAGGAGCTGTTTTTTTCTGGGCTGCATTTAAGTCAGGGTGGTAATAATAATAATAATAATAATAATAATACATTTTATTTCAAGCACCTTTCAGGATACCCAAGGTCACTTCACAAATTAAACAAATGTGAAAAAAAGTATTAAAATTACAGTCCATAGTTAGCCTGAGGAGAAGAGCTTTCAGTTTATTTTTAAAGAAAGCACTTTATAAGTGTATATTAAAAATCACCCATCAGAATAACATTAGGTGACACTGCAATCAACTCAATGATCCAGTCTAGAGGCTGGTGGTTTGTTGGAATAGTGACATTTTTAGGAATTAAAGAGTTAAAATAACTATAATTGATAGTCTAGAGATGGTTTAAACAAACAGATTTCAGTTTTTTTAAATCATCCTTGAAAGTGCTATTTTTGTCAGGAAATACTACTGAGTGAAAGCTAATGTTACTCATTGTCTTCTGAACAGACAGCTGGGTACTAAAACATTTCTATAATAAGAATATGTCAAAATGTTTTTAGGTAGAGCAAAACACGAAGATAAAGTGAGTTCCTCAGTTTAGGAAACTTCAGTACTATTATTTGTAGTTATCTCTAGCTCTAGGAATGGCAGTGTTGCTCAGTTCAGTAATATCTTAACTATTGGTTGGTTTGCCGTGACATCTTCATCAATTCTCCTGACGTTGGTGATCATTTAGTGTTGTTCCTCTGATGCCACCATAGGGTTGACATTTTTGGTTTATAAAGTGAAATGGCTAAACAACTACTGACTGTCATTGGGCTCACAGGATGAACTTAAATAACATGGTGACCTTTTTTTGGCCTTTTCAAGTTTATTTAACAAAGACAGATGGAGAGTGACAGGAATGTGGAGAGAGAGATAGGGAATGACATGCGGGAAAGAGCCACAGGTCAGATTTGAACCCTGGGCCGCTGAGGCGAGGACTGAGCCTTTGTACATGTGGCGGCTGCTCTACCACTGTGGTGACCTTTTACCGTAGCCAGTCTCAGCTGTTGGGTGCCATTTACCAAATGTTAGCATGCTAACATGCTAAACAGAGATGGTGCACACACAGAAAACGTTACACCTAACATTCCCATCTTTAGTGTCCAACTATGATATTAAAGTAACAACAGAGTTGATATAGAACGCTGTGCTTTCTTACAGAGAACCTCTGTGGCTTCCTGTGGTTTGAGGATGGACAGAAAACGTCCAGTGTTGCTAAAGCAGAACTAAGACAGATGAATGCTTTGTGTTTGTTGTGATGGATCATCCAGCTCTGTGGACGAGGATGAATAGCAGTGATGGGAATAGAAAACAAGCACAAGGACGGATGATGACAGAAACTACAGCGTCGCGCTGACATGTTAACGGACTCCTGACGATCACCAGATTCATTGACGAGTGCTGATCCTGAGCAGGTCTCCTATCTCTGGCAGTTCCTCGAGGCGAGAGTTACGTGCATATTCATCAAGCTCGGCATTCATAACATTTATACAGCCACACAGGCTGATAATGGGAGCCTGTATACATCTTACAGAGTGCAGCATCTGATCCATCTTAACTCAATAGACATGAGAGGTAATGTAATCACAGCCTCTCTGGACAGCAGGCTTCCTGCTGGAGGAGGGTAAGGTTAGGGCTGTTGATCCATTCACACACAAACGCATTCAATCACTTACACGCTGACATGCAATTCCCCAAATAACGGGCACACAAATCAAACACACTCGAGATGATTGTTTTTTTTCTGTCTCGCAGCAAAAAGAAGAAAAACAGGAAACACAAATCTTTATCAGGTAACGGCAGTGATGGAGAGATGGTGTTTAGAAGGAGCACAGAGGAGGGGGGAGGAGAACGAAATGGAAAAGTGGCTGATAAGCAGCAGATAATGCCTGAGGGAGGCTCGTAAACATGATAAGTCCAGTACAGATTTAGCCTGTGAAGTCTTACTCTGCTGCGTGCTGCTTTAAGTAAAGCTGCGACGATGCTTTGTCAGGTTTACACACCTGATAATTCAGCACACTGCACTTCACGTTCCTGCTGACCGTTTTCAGGCAGCAGTTGCGTCCGGTTCATTGTGGAAGAATCTATCATTTTGGACAATGTTTCCTCTTTGTATTTAAGTTGACGAGGCAGGCTGGGAAAAGTACGCTGGTGGTGTGTTCAAGGATCTGGCTGCTAAGTATGCAGTTGGCACCTTGCATGGCGGCCAATGCCATCAGTGTATGAATGTGTGTGAATGGGTGAAGGAGATATGTAGTGCAAAAGCGTGTTGTGTGGTCGGAAGACTAGAAAGGACTGTACCTATTACAGTCCATATACATTTCTGCTCTCGACCAGTCTAATAAAGTGGAAGCAACGGTAGCTACGACTATCAGACATTAGTTTAAATTCACGCATTTATGTACACACGTCATGGCGGCCAACCCAAGCCAATAGCCAATAGAAGTTAGTAGTCATTACTGTGCATGTAAAAAGGTACATGTAAATAAATGCAGTACTAATCCATGTTGATCTAAAATATCTGGTCTCATAAAGTGTGAAGAAGGTCAGCTGTTTGCAGTAAAGAGCTGAAATGAGAAAGAAAGCTGAGTCATCGGAGGTGTGAAACAGGAAGATAAGGAGGAGGGTGAGGAGGTGAAGATAAGTCTGTGAAAGGAGGTCAGACATGACAACATGCCTGTGTGTGTTTGGACATGTTCAATAACACACGCTCACAGAGAGGGAGTGTGGTCTCTCACACACAAACACACACTTTGATTGTATATACTGTATGTTACTGTGGATGCGTTTTCATTTTTGTCTGTATTGTTTTTCTATTGTTTATCTACTTAAAGAATTTTGTGTAGAAAAGTTAATGTGGTTGCACAGGGTTAAACTCAAATATTAGTTTCGATTTGAAATGATTTTGTCTTCTCACACGAAGTCTTTGTCACTTTTTGACACTTGACACAAATGATCCAAGTCTAGATTTAAAAAAATCCAAAATACATCATTGTATGTTGTAGTGTTTTTTATGTGTGTCAAATTTGACATTTTACATGTTTAATAGATACAAAATATAAAGACACTAAACCTGATACATAAAATGTGTCAGTATAATCTTGTATGAAGAGCTAAACGCTAACGTACTGACAGCAGGTAATATTTAGGTTCCGCATCTTCACCAGTTTACCAAGTCAGCATATTAACATTTGCAGGAAACAGATCTCTCTGTCCTATACAGCTTTGATTAGTCATATTAGTTCTGATGTAATGTAATGTACAGCTCAGTTGTTTTCAAAACTTTCAGGGCAGAATTAGACTAGATAAGAACATTTCCAAAAGTTTCCACAACAGAGTGTGGTAGTCTCACACACACAAAATCCGTGCCCTTTGTCTTTCTCCCATGCAGCTTTGGACCAAACCGGTGTCCCATGGAATTTTCCATTAGGTTCGCTCTCAGACCACCACGCTGGCCAGAGACCCTGCTGATACAGCAAAACACACACACACTCATTCCTCACTGTGTTTCATGAGTGACTCATTAGTTCTTGTTGTTGCTCAACTGTTGGTTGTCTTTATAGTTGTTCATCTATGCTCACGTTATTTGTATTTTTTATGTGAAGACTGCTGAATGCGGACATCTGAGTGTCACAGAGCAGTGTACATGAAGATGCAGAGACTGACAGATTTGATTTAGCCACATTTTCAAATTATTTTGATCATAATTATAATAACGTGGGTTTGTAAAGAAAACCAAACAGAGGAAGAAGAAGGTGCTATGTTCATACCAGGCTAAATGCTAGTAAATGCTCAACAGGATCTCCAGACAGGAGATGAAATGTCAGCTAGGATGAGATGACACAACGCTCGGTATGAGCTCATGCAGATGTTGTCAGACGAGGCTGTCCTGTAATTACACACTAGAAGAGGGAACATTTTTACTGTCTGCAGGTGAAGACAACAACAGCCCCTCCACTGGCTCCTTTCATTATTTTACAGCTTGTCTACAAGCTGCACTTTAGTGGTGTGCGATACTGCATATTTTGGTACCGATCCGATACCAAGTAAATAGGGGCAGTATCGCTGATACGGATACTTTTCAATAAATAAGGTGGATGTGTCATTGAATTGCACTGATGAACCAGCAACTTGCTTGTTTGTTTGTTTGCTTTCACGGCACAACATCTAAACAGAAAAGGGTGGAGGGGGAGCAAAGTGTGCCTGCTCTGCTCTGACACAGGAGCAGCGAGTCCGGTGACCTGGCTGATTCCTCTTTGCCGAAACCACAGCATTTCAAACAAGAGCGGAACTTAAAGTAAAGAATCAATCTCACCAGGCTAGTATTGATCCTATACCAACTTGGTATCAATATTTGGATCGATCCACCCACCCCTACTGCACTTATTGCATTTATTATTTTGATCAGATGCTGAAGAGAAAATTTGCAAAATTGAACACAAAATTATCATAAATGTGATTTATTTTCATTAAGTTCAAAATATAGGGAATACTTTGCTGTTGTTTTTTTTAACCTTACTTACCTTATAATGATCCCTAATGTCTAAAAAATCTCTCAGTCTGACTGATTGTGAGTGTGGATGTCATAAATAAAATTAATATGGCAGCTTAATCCTGCAAAAGAGAAAAATCCAAACTGTTTCAAATTTCCAACACAGAAGTGTAGGAGTACCATGAATGATTATTTTCATAGTTTATCTGATCTATATAGAATAAATCTATCATTTGGTCTGTAACTTAGGGCTGTAAAGAAGGTGGTGGAGCCTCCACCCTGGTGGGCAGGTTATTGAGGACTCGTATGCACTGACACAAAGAATGAGAGAAGCTGCTTCTCACATGAAGTCAGCGCTGAGCGCTGAAGGCACAAAGTGTTAACCTTAACACACATTATATTGAGCTCTGTGTGTGTGCGTAAGGCCAAATGTGATATTTATGTGTGAGTGACAAGAGACGGTCCTGATCCTACAATTTGATGACTCACCCTCTGATGTGCGTCAATGCA
Source organism: Collichthys lucidus (assembly GCA_004119915.2). Classification (NCBI taxonomy): domain Eukaryota; kingdom Metazoa; phylum Chordata; class Actinopteri; family Sciaenidae; genus Collichthys; species Collichthys lucidus. The sequence goes on from CM014100.1 coordinate 25,980,979, forward strand.
GTCATCTCTCTGTGTTTTAAACGGTGCACACATCAATGAATACTGAATGTGCACTGTGATTCACACCCTGCAGCCTCTTGGACTTCTTTTCATGACGAATATTTGCGTGCACCATTCCAGATCGCTGCAATCTGGCTCTGTCAAACTGTTACCTGCTCACAAATGTTACCTAAGGGGACCGGATTACATCACACATTAATCTGTGCTCTGTGCTGTGATCCTCAGGCCTGTTTAGATAAGAACTGCTAACACGCTCACAGTGATGATGATGATGACAACAATATATTATTAAAATGTGGAGTTAGAGGTTAAAACTGTTTTTCAACAGTTTTCAGTCCAGGATTTTGTGGGCGGTCCTTAAAGGGTGGCTTGATGACACACTGAGAACAACCTGGATTAGTCCTGACAGTCTGGGAATTGAACCGGCGGCCTTACGGTCACAAGGAGTGACTGTGGCTTGGAGGTAGAGCGGGTCGTCCATTAATCAGAAGATCAGAGGTTCGATTCCCTCCATTCTGCATGTCGAGGTGTCCTTGGGCAAGATACTGAACCCAGGGTACAGGGAGTGACACCCTCTGTCCTCGGTTCGAGTGAGGAAAAACTTTAACAGGGAAAAAAGGTGGAAGAAACGTGAATAAATGTTGCTCCTTTCATCATGAAACAGTAAAGTTTAAATTGAGGGCTTTAAGTCTTTGTGTTCTGTGTCTATGGATGAGTCATTTCATACATAAAAATAAATAAATCAAACCAGGCTGATCATTTGACCTAATGATTTATTCATATGTGCTTCTTCGAGGAGTCAAAGCACGGCCTTGGATCCAAACAGATTTTTTTACCCCGTTTTTTGTTGTGAAGCTTTCAGTTCATGGAAATTAGACTCCTCTCAGTCAACTCGAAACAAAGCAGAATAATCAGTGTCAGTGCACACAAAGACACACTTCAGCACTCTTTGAGGGTGAAATTCACTCTGGTGATTAGCATGGCCTTCTTTTATCCAGTCTGTATGGTAGAGGATCTAAAGACTCAGCACATATACATGATGTTTTTGCTTTAAAGCGATCTGTGTCATTCACTTCACGCTCTCCTGGTTTTCCCCATGCTGACAGCTCCAGCCTGTCCTCAGGGCGTCATACCCGAACCGGTTGATGACCTCTTCCTGATACAGCAGGAACAAGGAAGCACACACGTTTCCTTCTGTGCAATCACCAGATAAAGGAAATTCTTCAGCCACTGAGGGTGTGATTTGGTGGTTTGATTTGGCATTCTTTATATGATCGTGTCATCTTTCAATTCCCTTTTATATTTTAATCGGTATACAGCAGAAGTTTTCAAAATGTGAAGGTGCTGGAGATGTGAAGAGGAGGGCGTGCATGAGGTGAACACAGCAGGAGCATGCTGCTTTTCTAAAAACAACAGGAAGTTTGTTCATGTCGATTTGGCCCACTTATCAACCCGGTCACACACAGCTCATCATCAGGCTATTAAGAACCATTAGCACCAGACTGTCGCACTTGGCTTTGAAAGTCACACCTCCTGAGTCAGAACACAGTCGAGTCTGAACATACAGACATAAACTATTTTGAAATTCAGTGTGACGAACACTTTGTGAGGAGAACTCAGTCCATCAACAACAAACATCCAGAAAACCTCTGAGAAACCAGAGCTGCAGAACTTGCCTGAGATTAATGCTTTTAAAAATCAAAATAATCCACTCACCGTTGTCTGTACATCCACTGCAAACAGATGCTGGATAGTAGAATAGCAAATTTACCAAACTTTTAATAGTGACAACCACTAACAGTACAAAGAATGGACAGAGCATGAGTGATGTAAGTATGTGCCGCTGGTCACAGCCATGTTAGATGTCCTGCTTCTTCCGCCTGCCGGCTAATCTAAAAATCAGCAAAGACGTGGATCACCGTCGGACCTGAGGCGGGCTGCATGACACCTGGGTGCTCTAATAAACCATCTGTAATGGCACCCACCTGTCAATCAAAGCAGGAACGCTCTTAATCCTGCATAACTTTAAGCCTTAATCTAATGTGAACAGGTGAGTTGTATATAATTATTCAACAAGTGTTTAACTCAAACGCTGCAACTAATGTGGTCCATCAGGACAGGACCCGACCTGAAAACAGAAGCTAAAGACCTCAGAACTCAACTGTAATCACATCACGTGTGTGTGTGTGTGTGTGTGTGTGTGTGTGTGTGTGTGTGTGTGTGTGTGTGTGTGTGTGTGTGTGTGTGTGTGTGTGTGTGTGTGTGTGTGTGTATATGCCGGTAGTTATAGGTTATATGTTTAGGTGTTCGTTTGGATATTGAATTATGGCTGTTGATTTCAGTTTGACCCTCTAGCTTGTGTGCTCACACATCCTTTCTAGGACTGGACAAAGGATCCCATTTTTCTACCAGACCTCTGCTGTTTCTATTCAAAAACATGAGAAGCGATCTCTGGTCAGATTAATGGATCCTGAGGAAAGTATTTTGCAGTAACTCTGCTTAATGGAAGAAGTTTGGGTGGCCATCACTCTCATACTGGAAGGATGAGAACAAAATTCTCTGCATTAGGTGGAGAATGAGACTCTGTGGTGAGCTGTTCCTGAGCCATTAGAGCGCTGTGTACACTACATGAGACCAACAACACACACCGGAGACAGACGAACCCGAGAATTACAAAGAAAACTCACTGTCATGTCGTCAATCAGTGAATTTTACTGCAGTTCATTTGTGATGAAAGTTACTCTTCAGTTTCCCATGAGCCTTTCCTTCACATTTTACATATACATGAAAAAAGAAATGAGTAGTAGCATTTTTAAACTATAGAAACTTTTTTTTTTAAGAAATTGTCACCATTTAATTAAAACGTGTTTTCATCAGCCACGCTGTCAACCCTGTTCTTTTTTTAATGCAAAATAGAGAAAGCTAGCCAGCCATGACAAACCGGTAATTACGATACCAGTCCATGTGATGTCATGTGTGCAAGTATTTTGGATTTGGATTACAGCTTGTGAGGCCGCAGAAGCACGGTGAATGAACACAACAATGTTAATAAAACATTATAGTCTAATCATACTGGTGTATGGAATAAGCAGGGAGGGAGATATGCTCCCTTCATCTGTTACTCAATGGTGTGTTTGTTCGAGCAGCGTCAACAACAGAGCTTCCCATCAGGCACTGGATCCAGCTGACTTGTTAAAGATGACAAAGGCTTCTCTCTTCTCCTCACTATTGTGTCAAGACACTAAACTGGGCCTTGAATGAGCAGATAAACACCACTGACAGCAGCGACTGGTTGAGAAATCAGCCTTTTTTCCCCACATGGACTCTCTCAATGTCAAACCTGGGTCAGGGTGACCTGTCACGTCCTCACTGTGCTGATGGGACTCAGAAAATGGACAAAAAGGACCGTGACACAAATGTGACTTTACACAGTGCACACTCAACAACAATATACTGTCAGCTTTATTATTCCTCCTGTACAGCTTCAGTTGCAACCCCGTGATTAGAATTTCAGAACTTTGACCCTCAACACTTTCTCTTAACCCTTGGATCAAGTTTCAAATTTACAGTGGACACACAAATGAGTGTGTTCATTTGAGTGTTAAGCGGTCCAGGTCGTCCCATGGTGCACTAACTCTGGCAGGAGGTGAAACAACACTCTGAAGCCAAGTTCACGAGCGGTCATCACCATGCTTCACACTTTACAGTCAGTAATAATGTTCAAGTATAGAGGTCGAGACAAGAAGCAACCATATGCAGTCATCTAGGAGTTACCATGGAGACCACCAGGAGAAAGGGGGGATAAAGTGAGTAAGTGACAGCAGTGAAGGGTAAGCAACATGTAGCTTCACTTTCAAGCTGGCAGGAAATATGAACAGACTGAAAGGAAACAAACTACATGACGTACTTACACAGAAATCAATAAACTGACCAAACCTGAGTGAGTTAACAGAATCTAGAAGGCAAAAAGCTTCCGACACACTCCTGTGAGGCAGAAAGCCGTGCAGAGGACGAATTTAAACAGCACGTCAGATGTGACGTCACAGAGCCGTGTCAGGTGGAGTCGAAGCGTGAGGCTCTAGCAGCAATATGCAAACTTATGATCTCTACAAATTCCAGTTTCTCTGAAGTCAGTTGATTATATTATATCAAGGGTTCCAAAGGGGTGAAACTTTTTGGTAAATACTTTCCAGAAACTGTCCATGGGAAGCTAAGCTTGGGAATTTTGAAAATATTCCAAATTGAAAACTTAATGAGAAATATGGAAATTAATGGGAATTTATGGGAATTAGAAAGTGGGGGTAAGTGTATCATATCCAAACATAAATCTAAATCTAATTTGTTTTGTCATAAGCAGACATGCAAAATAATACTATAAAAAATAATTTGTAAGATTTATTTGGAAGTATAACTTTATCAAGTTTGAATTATTTTATTGAACAATATTATGTAGTCCACAGACTCAAATGTGTGTCTTCAATAGTCTGTGTGTGGCCTGAGGATTTAAAGTGTGGTCCAGGTACAGAAATCACCTGTGCAGGTAGGGGGCGGGGCCTCAGTAGCCCTGCAGTCAGCAGTGTGCTATGTGCATGTGATTGAGGAACAGCAGATATTCAAGTGGACCTGTTTGAAATCTGGTTGTCTTAGTCAAGATGATGCTAAAATTATGCAGCATTCAGAATTTGACAGGATGTTTTGAATCAAACTAAAGCAGACACTGATTTAATGAAGCACACATCTTTAACTGTGTGAATTGTGGCACTACATCTGGCTAACCCTAACCCTTTCTGGAGCTTCGTCTACCAGCAGCAGTATTTCTACTTAATAAACATGTATATATATATAATTAAATTATTTGCTGTTGGAGAAAAACATTTCGCTGCAGAATAAATGAGCACAATGTCTGTTTAAAAAGAATCAACAATACCTGAACAATCCAGGCGAGGGTGGGACATGAAATCCAACCCAGAGAGTCCTGACTGACCTGAATGAGGCCGAACGTGACTATCCACTCACGGGAATGTGTGATGAGTGCACATTCACTGCTGGCGAGCACACATTTTTCAGGATTTCAGCCACAAGTTTTGACTGGTCTCTTCCTGTGGGTAAAGACTTCCTCCCAGTAACTGGACACACGTTACACAAGTATAAATATCGCAGCTCGGTTCAACACGAGGAGGACTAACACAGACTCTATGAAAATGGATTATTGGTGTTTACCAGCTGCACAAAGCATGATGCAAACAACAAGCCACTGTGTCACACAACACCCAATAAAACTCAGCTACGCTCAACAAGGAGCTCCTGCAAAATGCAAAACAAAGCAACACACAACGGACGATTATTGTCAGGTAACAAGAACCCGATCGGACCTCTTCAAACACATCAATCATAATGATTAATTTCCTCTTAATTGTACCTACCTACCTACAGGATTATAGGGCGATAATCCCAATGTTAACAGCAGATATCCTCTGTTTATGTTAATATAATCCACTGAGGAACATTACCTGCAGCACAGACAGGCCCGAACAGGTCTCTAAGTGTGTTGGACTTCATTCAACTTCTCTCTGACTCAGGAGCAACTTTTACAATAAATGCTTCAAGAACTGACTCTGAGATCGGAAACCTAGCAGCCTGAGGTTAGGACACACATGCCTGCTACTGCTTTAAACTCTGCGTCTGAAACCCAAAAGCTACAGTCAAACTCTGCTGTGCCTGGCAAATGTTTTGTGCTGCATCCTCGAAGACATAAACAAGGGTCATACACATTTAACTACACATGAGTAGCACAGTCACTGCTGGCATCCTGCAGTGTTTCTTTAATTAATGTGAGAGATGGAGAGAGTTCTGCTGGAGAAGCCTGAATTATTGGACACATAAAAAACACGTACGGGTTTGTGGCTTTACGAGCTCATTGCCGTGCACCCCATTATTCTCCACAATGTATCCAAATGAATTATATGAAGCCAAAACTAAAACAACATCTACTTTTTTTGCATTTGATTTTACTTATGCACACAGATAAACAGCAGCTTTATTTCTTAAGTCAGGCACATTTTCACTGTGTGTCCTCTCACAGACTGTTCTCTCATTACATAATCAGCCCCCCCACCCTCCAAAAAAAAACCTCTTCAGGCTGCACCATCATGTAACACTAATACACCTGGATGGTGAAAAACAAATCTGATTATTTACCGCGTAAACACTGATGTTCTCTTCTGATTTCTACATATAGGCTGGTCAGGTACAGTGAGCCACGATGGTGCATGTTCATGTGAGTCGGTGAAGAAGAAGCCAGCGTATGTTGGGGGACACAAATGCACAGGCTGCTGAAGCTTATTTTCACAGGCAAGCATTTCTCTGTCGACACACAAAACACAAGGATAAACTGTACTACCCTGTTTAGAGGTGTGTGCGCACACACACACCTCAGAGTCTAACCTCAAGTGATGTGGAAAAGCCTCCTGAAGCCATTTCACTCAGGTTTCAGGTGCTGAGAGGAATTTGGCCGACAGGCACACAAGAGGTAATAAACATGCGCGCACACACACGCGCGCACACGCACGCACACACAGGAATTGATAAAATTTTTACAATTCCGATTTCATTATCGATTCGAATATTTATCGATTCTCATTTGGGGGAAAAAGGAGAACAAACAGTTTGATCAGCATCATCTAGAGGAGGTAGTGAACTGGAGCGAGTACTAGTACAGCTGCCAGCCTCTGAGCCAGCGATCACTCTCTCTCTCGTCATGGTCATCTTCTAAATGTAATGCAGAAGGCATTTGTTTAATGTTAACTGTTATAGCATGTTTCACAAAGAAGCACATCACGTTAACATGGTAGGCAGTGTGTTACATACTAGAGTTACTTTCAGTAGTAACCGCAGAGGTGCTCATAGCCTGGCTGCTGCTGCTAGGTTGAGATTCTTCTCCAGTCCGAAGCGTGTCAAAAACACGACATTCATTTCAAAATATTGCATGTTCGTCGTGTTCCCTCCCGACGCTGTTATCTCCACTTTGCAATGACTGCAAGTGGCCCTGTTGCTGTCTGTTTTGGTAAAATGCAGCCAAACTTTGGAGCGCTTAAACCAAGTGGGTGACATTGTTTACTACGGATTGCACAGCACGTGTGAAACTTGCGTAAGTTACATGCTGTATTTTGTCGTGCTTGCTGGAATCGAGCGTGCATAACTTCTTGCGGAAGTTCTGCGACGTAATTCATGCAGAGAATCGTTAGATAAACTGCAAAACAAATCCATGGAATTGAAACACATGGAACCACATGGAACCAGTTCTCGATTCCCATACCTACACACACTTCACAGAGGTGAATGAATGCAGATAGGTCACAAACAGCATAACTCACTCACTCTTGCTCTGTCCCCGACAGAGTTTTTCTCCAGACTGGTTTCACACTCTGTCTCTCGTACCGTGGAGTGCTTTCACTTTCTGCATGAGCACACAGGCCTTCGCAGGCAAACAGTCAACTGCTTTTGTTGATTGTTGCTATTAGAGCTGCAATGTTGAGCCCAGAAATTGACAGAAAATTTACTTCCAACTGTTGTGATTATCATTTCAGTCTCCTTTCTTTGGAACAGACTGTTATTAAAGGAGTAGTTCAACACTTTTTCGCTTTCTTGTTTCTTTCTTGAGTTGAATGAGTTATTGACTCCATTCTTACAGCTGTACAACCCGATCAACATGAAGCTTCAGCCAAGAGCTGCCTAACTCACTGTAAGTTAGCTTAGACTTAGGACACCAGCTATGGTAAATGGTATATGGACAGCTTTCTGTAGTCGCTCAAAGTGCTTTTACACTAAACATCACATTCACCATGATGGCATTGTGCCAACTGCTTATTCATTTTTAGAAGCTCATGATTCACACACACCGATAGTGCAGAATCCCAGGGCAATTTGGGGTTCAGTATCTTGCTCAAGGACACTTCAACATGCAGACTGGAGGAGCCGGGGATAGAACTATCGATCATCTGATTAGTGACCTGCCTTCTCACACAATCACTCTTGAGCCACAGCCGCCCACAGCTCTGTCCAAAGGTGACAAAATCCACCTGCAAATCCACCGGCAATAGGTGGGTTGCACGTTACGTCACGTCTGCGCGCGAACCTTAAGTGGTGGTCAACTGGTAGCACAGCCCATTGATATCACAGTGTTTTCAGCTTCCACAATGCCTCAATTTTGTGCAGTTTTTGGCTGTTCCAATCGGTCTAACCGAGAGAAGGGAAAGGGTTACTACCGAGTACCTAAGGTAATCGTCCATAGAGGTGAAAAATGGAAAAAACTGTCCGAACAACGACGTAAAAAGTGGATAGCTAATCTTCGTTTAAAGACTAAGGGAGCTGAAACTGCTTATGCTCATGTCTGCGGCGACCACTTTGTTAAAGGTATGTGTGTCTTCGAGATAAGGATTGGCTCTAAGGGCCGGGTCGGTCGGGCTGGGGTGCGAAGCGGGGCTGGGCTCGAGCCGCGGCTGGGGGAGCAGTCGCCCCGTCGCCCTCCTCTCTCCGCCGCCGGAGGCGCGGCGCACGGCCCGCCTCGCGGGGCCCCTCGGTCCGCGCGGCGCCTCGCGGCGTCGCCGGGCGTGGGGGGTTCTTCGCGGGGCGGTGTCCGAGGGGACCGGGTACGGCGGTCGGCGGCGGCGACTCTGGACGCGCGCCGGGCCCTTCTCGCGGATCTCCCCAGCTAGGGCGCCCGCCGGTGCCCCGTTCGCTTCCAGGAGCTTCCTGTCCACCAACAATGACTAACACATAAACCACGCCCGTTTCCAAGGAAACAAAACGCTATCTTTAGAAAAGTAATTCCGCACTTAAAGTGGGCTATCTTTAATTACAAACATTCTGTGTCAGATCGAAAAAATGAAGTTTTGAATGGGTTTCAATGGCTCCAAGCCCAGGTTGTCCACCACTTCAAGTTCGCGCGCTCCCGTGATGACGTAACTGCAACCCACCTATTAAAAACACTGGTTTCATGTAAGAGAAGTCTTATCTCTACAACTTACAATTCTTTTCCAGACAACAGGTCCTAACTGTGTAGCAACGGTTTGGGAAAGACCCTTCACTGTAACAGCAGCATCTGGATGAGCCGTTCAACATTAACTTACTGTAGTCATGTTTGGGCGTCCACAAACTTTTGACCATGTGGTGCATTTTCAATAAAAGCATCTCGACCTCCAGACCTGTCTCTCTCTTCCCCTTACCTCTGTCTTCTTCTGGGTTATTAAATCTCCTCCTGTCTACGTGTTTATCCTCAGACTACTCTCATTATCATTGCTTTACAGCCTTCAGCCAGCACTCACAGGGGACTATTACGGCAGATCAGATTGCACAACAACATGCAAGGCCTTCACAACAGGCTTCACCTCCCGACTTCACGGCTGTAAAAGATGCACGCCTATAAAACCATAGTGAGGGTTAACACTTAAGGGCACAGTTAAGGACACGGGACACTCTGAACGCAGACATGTATCATAGAGCAGACAAACGATGTGTTCTTTCGGCCTCGTAATGATCGCGCGTCAACACCTGAATGTTTGCGGTGCCCCGCAGGCACGTTAGTACAAAACGAGCATCCTCCAATAACATTTACTCACAGCGCTGCTCACAGCAGGCATGAGAGGACGCCTGACACGCATCTTAACTTTGAGATGAAACGCCAGCACAGCTCTGGATGCCATCACGAATCACACAGCGGTGCACTTTTAAAGATACTATTCAAACTCAGCTGATCTTTTAGTAGTTCAGCTGCTGAGGAGACCTTTAAAATGAGCCACTCAGTGTTCAGACTTTATCCTGCGCAGGGGGCTCCGGCACAACAATGAAAGAGGAAAACTTTACAGAGCTGTAAAATTCTCTCTGTGATTATTACAATCTGTCCTTCAGTGTCGACCTCATTCAGGTCAGTCAGGACTTCCTGGATCATCACCCCCCCTAGTGCAGCCCTCTGTGCTGAATGAATGCACTCCTCAGCTGGTACCACTGGACCTTTGTCCCAGTTCCATACTCTATACTAAGTGGAAGCAGGTTTGTACTGAAGTAGAGTATGCAGAGAGTTCACAAAAGACAACAGGAAAACATGTTAGTATGCAAACTTAACGCTGGCTTTCTTAGTGGGCTGCCATTATACATAATTCTCCCACGATGCAATTCTCAGAGGAAATGGGGGAGCTGCTCTCAACTAAAAAAAGAAAAATCAAACTAAACGTGGCGGTAGTGGAAAAAACTAAACTATTGGATATTTGGGAACCAAGCTTAGAAACTTAGAAACCGAACCGTTAAATGAGCCAGGACAACGTCTGTAAAGTTGTGATGTCACAACTATAAAGACACACCTCCTGCATGTCAGCCAATCAGAAGAGAGAAGAGAGACAATATGAAACATGAAATGAGCTGTTTTTGCACAAGACGAGACGTAAGATTATACTGTGGTGGTTTTTGTACTTAAAAACTACAAATATCTACTTCCTTTGGATATCAAAATTTTAACAATTTGATTTTTTTGTCATGGGGCCCAAAATTCCTAGCAGTGTACCTGCACACTGTATACAGTTAGTATGCATTAGTATTATTCCCAGCATGGCTGCAGTGCATTCTGGTCTATTCATCCCTGTTTCATGGATTCCTCCTTGTTTGATTTTCAAACGCTCATGCACATTGCTAAAGATGTTTTTTCTTTTTTTTAAATCCTTCCAAGTCCACTAAGGCGGGTTGGACATGTTTGAACATAATTTCATGTAATCTACGTTTGAAATGGTGTTCATGGAATATGAAGAATGCCGCACGGTGACACTCATTTTTAGGCTTCTTGGTTTTGCATCCACCCTGAGGTCAGCACCCCTCTTCCCTTGTGAGCCTCCGAACATGCAAAACCATGCAGTGATAGATGCAGCGTGCGTTCTAGTTCAGCCTGGGTTTTTTCGAACACAGCAGAGGTGGCGACATGAAGTTCAGACCTGTCACTCAAATCTGTGTGCAGATCTGAGGAAGGGTTGACCTCAGCTTCCGAGTGCCAGCCACATCCTGACTAAAAATGTCATGATACCCAAGCACCCCTTATTAAGAATGTGGAACAGACACACCTCACACACACTGACAACCAAACTCACAGATATACTTCACCCAGCAGCAGCCGCCACATCAGCTGATGTTTTTTTGTTTCAACCAACAACAGGCCTCAAGAACAAGGGCTCTACCTCCTCTGCTCTGTGATTAATACACACACACACACGCATCCTATAATGGGTTGTTGAAATTTACAGGCAACATCCTACAGCACTTAAGCGCCCACGGCAGCTCATCTTCCAGCGCTTCATTAACTCACAATGAGACGTTCGTGTTGAGAGAAAACCTTTTCAAGTCTCTTAATGGAAGCTCTCTCTCACACACACGCACACACACACACACACACACGCACGCACGCACGCACGCACGCCCACGCACACACACACACACACTCTTTCTGGCTGGCGTCCCCTTGCCTGCTTGTTCGCCCCCACCTCCCAAGGAAATGAACTCCCCCGGAAATCAGAGTCCGTAATGGAAAAGTATGAAAATCCGTGTACTTTAGAAGACTTGAACGCCTCTAAGAAGTTGGAAAGACAAACTAATATATGAAAACCACGACAGAAACCCAGTTCTACACTTTAACAATAAAACATTAACGTTATATAAAGCAAACACTTCGCTTAATGTCATTTACACCAGTTTACTGACAGCTAATTGTGTTAAAAATGAACTTATGTAACCGCAGCGGGAACTGACTGTTGCGTTCACGGTGTAAAACAAAAAAACAGTTTGTTGTTTGTGAGTGTTTGGTTTGAGCGCATCACTCACCTTGTTTCCTCCAACTTCACAACTGAAGGATGTTCTAGAGCCGAACTGAACGCGTCCAGAAAGAGAAAAGTTTGGCTTTAGTTGAAACTGTATCGTTTTGTTTCTGTCCGCTGTGCAGGACGTGATAGTGTGCAGTGTGCGGACTCAGTGGTATACCTGCTGTTTTCTCTCCGTCTCTGTCTGATTGAGTGGGCGTGAGGGCTTACAAAGTGACGTCACACGTGGGCTTTTTACCGTAACGGACGCCATAGTGCGACCCCAAAAAACAAGCAGCGTACCGTAAAAAAAAGACCACAACCCACAAAGCTTCCAAAATGAGGATTGTCGAAAAATGCTGGTTTTCGAAGTGATGTCTATGGAACGCTGTTTGAAGCAAAAATAAATAAATACAAATAAAAAAATATAAAATTGCCCGTTTTTTTAATGAATTTCTTCATCTTGAAAAAGATATGAAAAAAACATAAAAGATCTTTTTAACAATATCCTAAAAGACGGAAGATAAAAAATATTCCACTGCACAATATTTTTCAATTTTCTTATTTAATTGAACCAGTTTCTCAAGGTGCACCAATGCAACCAGTCAAAAATGATGAATGTAATGTGCAGTTGCATGTGCAAAAGTTTTAAAAGTGATTTTCATACAAAATAACATATATAAACATATATTTTCTTATACCATTAACATAAGAAAGGAGATATAATTTCTGCAGACGGTAATGCAGCCTCAGGTTGGGAATTGGGTTAAAAATCTTGTTAGTTGTGCAGCAGATGGAATTAATCACCCAGACGAGAATTCTACTCAGACTGCTACTCCCACCATGTAAGAAGGAGATCTACCACAGGTCCTTCATTCCAACAGCTGTCACACTCCTTACCACCAGCTTTGTGTTTTAGTGTCATGATTTCACTCTATGCATACCCTTATTTAAATATTATTTAAATTATACTACAATGATGGAATAATATTTATTTATTTATTTCAAATGTACTACTACCCCTCTGCTGTATTCTGTGTATCTTATCTATATTGATATAATAGTATAGTTAGTTTGTGCACACACGCAAAGTTTACCACAATCCTTCCAATATCTTATTGTCAGAGATTTCCCTCTGAACAAAAATGTCAGCCTTATGTTGATGTTATACTGAAAGTCTGTGGTAGTTACACACACACACACACACACACATACACACACACACACACACACACACACACACACACACACACACACACATACACATACACACACACACACACACACACACACACACACACACACATGGTTACTTGAAGTGAAATTTACAAGAAGGGATTTGTGACTGGAAAGTGAACTGGTTGAAGGTTCACATGAAACACTGCTGCATTCAGCAGAGGGAGACACAACTGCACTTTCAATTAAGATGAAAGAAATTAGGGAATATAGTTTCTGTGTTCTGTGCTGAATGAATGTGTGTGTGTAATCTAACAAAGTGCACAGCTACAACACTGCAGCTCAGTAATGTGTAATAACTAGAATTCTTTTTTTTAATGAGGCCCTTTTATCACCCCCACAGACCCCTGATCCCTTTTGTATAACCCATGAGTGAAGGACAAAGAGAGCAGAGGCAAGAGCAGAGCGTACATGTGGCGTTGCCTAGGAAAGAGACAGTGGGAGTACAGTTTGTTCAGATTTAACAAAAGGCGAGGTTGAGGTGTTTGCCCTTCAGATGTACACAGTTTTTTTTAAAAACCTATGCACCTAATGAAAATTGTTTGAAACAGAAGAGACTTATTGCTCGTAGCAACGCTGCCACAAAGCAGATTGAATTCCAGAAAGCAGCATCAGCTATAAACTGGTCTGGCACTCTATTTAAATCTGTGTTACAAAGAAACGTGAGAATTAAGAGAGTTCCACAGAGAGAATACTGTGCACATGCTGTGAGCATGACAAAAACATGAAACAGTGGTGAAAGACTGAGAGAAACAAAGATGAAACTAACCAAAAGATTTCTTGTTTGTGCTGTTGTTTCCATTTCAACATGACCACTGCTGTGTGGTTGAGAGAGATAAAACACTGAAAAACCACATGAATTAATGTTGTGTGAATATTTCATCTGTATGCAACTAGCACTCGTATTTTTCAGCCATGTTAGTGACTTGGCTCTGGAGATGGCAATATCTGTTGGTCCACCAACAACTGTTGAAATATTGTGACATTATCAAGAAACTTTGTACAGGCTCTGGTCTGAATCCTCATTTTGCTGATTTTCCTAAAGCCACCATGGCTGACACCATCTTCATGTTTATGGATTTTGAAATTGAAATTTCCCAACAACTACTGGAGAAGTTGAAAGTCCCCCCAATGTCAATGTATGCATGTCAAGATACATATATACATTATCTGTAACTGCTTATACATTTGGTGAACGTTTGACTTTCATTTGAATTTGTCCAGGGCTTTGTTTTGTGACAAAGTACCTGTAAAACAAGTTCCCATCATCATCATTGGCTCCAGCTGGTAAGGCATGGCCATGGTAAATGGACTGTACTTATATAGCGCCTTTCTAGTCTTCCGACCACTCAAAGCGCTCTACACTACATATCTCATTCACCCCATTCACACACATTCATACACTGATGGCATTGGCTACCATGCAAGGTGCCAACTGCTCATCAGTTTGAGGACCTAGCCATTCATACACATTCACACACCGATGGCACAGCCTTCTGGAGCAATTTGGGGTTCAGTGTCTTGCCCAAGGACACTTCGACATGCAGACCGCAGGAGCCGGGGATCGAACCGCCGATCATCTGATTAGTGGACGACCCGCTCTGCCTGTGAGCCATAGCCGCCATCATTAGCTCCTGAAGAGCTGCAGGAACCTGACTGGACTGGCACCTGGTCCAACCCCCCTTTTGAGCAGGGTCATAACCATAGGCAGTGTAAGGGTCATACTAATACAATGTTGCGTTCAATAATTTGGTAATAATTTCACATGAAGCAGTTTAATGGTTCACTGCACACATTGGCTGAGATGATTTAATATGAAGAATGAAATGATCTGATCACATTCTCCTCTCTCATGTCAAACATTAAGCCCAAATGAGAATTTAAGTTGTGCAATGTTTGGACATTTCTGTTCTTGACGTAACCTTGATAAGAACGTATGTATCCACTTCACTGATTCTTTGCTAACTGTGTATTAATGGTTGCTAATGGATGCTTTTGATTGTTGCTCAGCAGCAGACGATGACGACTCTCTTGGCCTTTTAAAAACCTGATTAGCACGACAGTTCTTCATAGCCAGCTCAGAAAACCTTCCTCAGCTTGTAACTTGGTTTGAAAACTTTTACCAAAGTATGACATTTGGTTATTTTAATTTTGTGGTTGTCTAATCTACAAAAAATGTAATCATTTAGATTTACCACAATTAAAGACCTTTATTCATTTTATGTTTTAGATAATTCTAGAAGAAAATGTGTGTCTTTAAAAGTATACAGCATTCTAAACTTACTATTTCTAAATTCTAAATAATTTATTGCTACTGCTCCCAGAAAGGAAAATCTGCTAACAAAGTGTAAAATGCTAAGACATGGGCAGTGTACACGAACACAAAACTGCTTTTTAACTAATTATTGAAACCACATAGTGTGCAGAAAAGCCTCGAACCAAGCAAGGCCACTTTATATGTATTAAAAATGAATGAGCCTTGATGAGAAAATAAACCAATTTTCTTCTGTTTCCTTTGACTGCCTAATCACTCGAGATGCATTGTTTTGGCAGGATGCTAATGCCGCTATGGAGCCAGCGTGGCACCAGACGTCATGGATAGTGAGTACACAATGGAAGCCAATGTATCTGAAATGGGCACACACACACCAAGATGTTCACACATTATGGGGGTGGAAACAGTTGGCATATGTCTGCTGTGACTCTGGACGAGCAGAGTATGAGGAAATAACCCTGATGAATATAAGAGAATGAAAGGCATTTAACAGCCAGGCTGTGTCCCGTGACGATGCTATCAAGTTGCGTTATGGTAAGTATGCGTATGGGAAGTGTAGGATGCTTTGGTTTTCGGATCTTGACTCATCAGGTTATTTCTGCTTTGTTTTGGATTGCTGTGGCAATAAAAAGGTGAAGCCATGGGCATCGCGTGAAACGAAAACAAGGCAGAGGTTTGTCACCATGTAATATGACAATAAAAATAATGAAATAATGTAAATTAGTCACAGAGGTCACAGAGGAGGAGGGTCTTGACAATCAGTCAAATGAAACAAGTTTATTGCATACACAATGTCTGAAATTTACTTAGAGTTACCTGCCCGGTGCTGGCAAACTGAGAAATGTTCACCTTGTACCAATGAATGCACATTTTTGCCACACAGTTACCTTTTTCAGTGCTATGTCATGTATAAAATCCAAGATTTGATAACTAATACATTGGATCGTGTTTGTAGGTGCAACAGAATGCAATAAAAATTGAGAAACTCTGACAAAATTACCAGTCAACACGTTTGGTGAGCCTGGTACTCGCTGACAGATCAGACCAACATTTATTTGGCACTTGCTGGGTGTGTGTAATTATATATATATATATATATATATATATATATATATATATATATATATATATATATATATATATATATATATATATATATATATATATGGACCTTTTTTCTTCTACAGGCCAACAAAAAAAAAAAAAGAAAAATCTAATCTGGGCCACATTTTAAAATCTGGAACAAACAAATAGACATTTCTCGACATTAGCAGCAATTTTACAGCCATGAAACAGACAGACAGAGCTGCAGCCATTTAAAACCTCCCAAAATTAAAAACCCCAGACACTCCCCCACACACCCTCGCATGAATTATACATCAGCAACGTTTGGAGACAATGCAGAAAGGCCATTTTGCTTCAAGCTCTTATAATATTTGTTTATGCAAGACTTTCAAACAGCTCTGCTGTAAACGTTGTGTTGCAGCAAATACTGAGTGACACGCAATTTTCAGGTTACTGTATGTTGCTTGTACATTTTTCAAGTTTTCAAAAAAGGGAAGAATCCTTTCGGAGAGCTTCAGTTCTTATGAAATATATCAACCGTCTACATTGTGTCTAAAGGTTTCCTGCATATAATTAGCCTTATTCTACCATACTAGTCTATTAACATAGATAGATAGATTCACAGTCCAATTCAATTCAACTTGTTCTTGAGTCTCTATTTTACAAACTGGAATTGACTCTGCATTCAGTCTAAACTCAAAAAAACAAAAAAGGCAACAGGATGGATTACCTTCTAACAAGTCCTACTGACAGCATATAATAGACATACATATTAAGAGAAATTTATATATTAGCTTAGTATATATAATATACAAACAGTATACATAGTCTCTGTGACAGTGGTGGACAGGATGAAGACAGAAAGATAGGCAGAGTTGAACCTTTAGTCTCTGTCAGGTTCCCAGTGTGTGTTTGTGTGTTTGTTTGTTTGTGTGTGTGTGTGTGTGTGTGTTACATCCCTTTCACAACAAAGCTACGACCTGTGTTTGCCGTGTGCGTGTGTCTGGGTCAACATGGTTTATCTGAACCAGGTCCTCCGCTTTGCTCTGCTGCCCACGTTGAAAGCGGGTCGACTCTGCTTGACTTTGGTATGACCGGATAAACACAGGTTACTATAGTAACTATGGGATATGTAGTATATATATGAGATAGTACAGTAACTGAATAATTAAAAGAAACCCGATGATTTTACCAAACAGTGTGTCTGTTAGTGTTTTAAAAAAACAACAACAACAACAACAACATTGCACCTTGAATGCAACAACCCTGTTTTATCGGCCCAGCACAGCACTACAGCTGCAAACCTGGATCTGTGTGTGAGCGGTGCAGAACGTGTACTGAATCTGGGATTAGAGTGAGTGTGTGAACGGTCTAACGCAGGTTGAACCTGAGTCCTGTGTCAAACACAGGTTGTGGAAAAGCCGTGCGACATGGAGGATTGTGAGTGCGCGTGTACATCTTGGTGTGTACGGTGGGAAGACAGATGAGAGATGGAAGTCGTGCTCCTGTGAAAACAAACACAAGACGCAGAAAATCAGACAAAAAGTCTTAAAAACTAGCTACGACCAAATATAAAAATTCTGCTGTCACTGCAACTCCCACCCACCGTGCTGTGTCACATTGTTCTGCTGTACTGTATGCCGGTCTTGGAGGCGATGTTGGACCAGGGCAGCAGAGAGCGCAGCAGGGACTGAGCCTGTCGGTACAGCCTCTGAGGGATGGAGCAGGGGCTCAGGCTGGCCAGGGTCGAACCAATGTGCTGGATATAGTCAGTGGGACAGGAAGTTAAGGAAAAAATGTTCTGGTATGAGATTGAAATGTAAAAACAAACCACTAAACAATCAGCGCCTTCTTTTCCTGCTTCTACAAAAGGATATAAAATCGTCCAGGGTGGATGACCCCCGTTGATGTAGAGCACATAAGTGAATCCGTCTTTGAGGACGCCTCGTATGGAGTAGTAGTAGGGCAGGTAGTGGTGCTGCCTGAAATCCCTGTTCTCGTAGAAGTGGATGGCAGTGTTGTTGGTGGTGAGGACGTGTAGGTAGATTGCCTTACAATGGTCCTGGGCTGTCGTTGAGATGTGCTCCTTCAAACTGTCCAGCAGTAGGGAGCCTGAGCAGTGCAGAGGAGAAAGAGCGTCCCGGGTCAAGTTTAAGTCTACAGCACCAAACTGTACCTGAATCTTTAACTGTAACATTAAAAACATATGCAGTGTTTCCCCTATATGCATGCAGTAGCGACGCAATTTTACAAGATCATTTATATCAATGCACCACTGATGATTGTTACTCGCACTATGCAAGCACAACAACACACAACGTTATTCTGGACTTGTTTTGAGTCATTAACGAGCACAGCAAATCATGTCGGACCTCTTCTCATTCTTCAAAAGACATGTACGTAAAAGTTAACATTCAGTTTTATACACGTTGCAGTAGTGAGTAGCATAGGTAGCGTAGCGCCTTATGCCAGTGAGCGGGAAGAGAAAGTGATGGTGAAGTGGTAACAGTGAACAGAGCAGCAACAGAACACAGAGAGAGATTAGCAGGAAATGTAGTTTATCAGTTCATAAATGCTACAGCTTCTCAAGCTAACGTTAACTGTACGTTTTTATTAATGTAGTGTTAGCTTGTCATTACTACCTGTGTGAGTCCAGAGCAGCAGAGAGAGGAGCAGGGAGAGATGTGAGGAAAGGAGCAGGGAGAGGAGTGGAGAGAGAAGCAGAGAGAGGAGCAGGGAGAGGAGTGAGGAAAGATGCAAGGAGAGGAGTGGGGAACAGGACCTAGAGACTTTGCCACACTGAATATAGTTCATCTTAATAGAATTCATTATTAATTGATTTCTGGCCTCACTCTCATGATTTGTATTTGTTGTATTTCGATAAGACTGACCTGAGAACAGACTACAGGGAGAGCATCAATGGCTGCCCCAGTGCTGAGCTCCAAACTGAGCTCTGGATATATAAAAGGATTGCACGGTCATTTATTTGAAACTATTCTTACTCGCAGCAGTATCGCTGTGGATCTGTGGATGTTCAGTTCTTCTCAGAAAGCGTCTGTGTGTTCATATCTGACAGAGTTATGACTCATAATGAGTGTGGCATTTGACGTAGACTGATGCGGTCAGGGCCTAAGTGTTCTAAAGCACCTTAATGGTCTCCATGATCTGTGCGTCACAACCACTGCTGCTGCATCCAACACAACCTTGACTTGCACCATCCTTCTCACCTCACACAGCGTGTTTTCCTTGTCTCTTTCTGTTCTTAATTTACTCCTTATTACTATTGTTATTATTATTCATTAACTTACATTAAGATGACTTTCTACTTACTGATTTACTCACATTATTTCCATAAAAACATTAGAATGCTTTCTTATTATTACTATCATGTTTTACATTAATTGTACTATGACTGTATGATTATATGTGAAAATGAATACATACCTATGCCATGTTTCCTGAACTCTTTGACCACTCCCAGGCTGAGGATGTACGCTACCTGTGTGTCCACAGGGAAGCTGGAGGCCAAGATGTCTCCATCCTAAGACACACACACACAAAACACACAAAAAAAAATAATGGAGTCACGTCATTCTCTATGCACATAAAAGTTCATCATCCACAATATATCTTGGAATAAAAGCTACATTAGTTTCAGTATTGGTAAAAAATCATTTGGTACTTTGGTGTTTCTCTGTGTGCTCCCTCTGGATCATGTGCATTACACAATCCTAATGCTTGCCTAGGCAAATGACCCAATGAGATGAAGGTTCCAGATGTAAATATAAGGTTTTGACAGCAGGCGCTGCATCCACTCATCACACAGCTTAAAAAAAAACTATGGCCTAAAGTAATAGAAGCAGATTTCTGCTCTCAGTTCAACTGAATCACAAATCCATAATAAATTCATTATTGTATCTGTGTCATACATCCTGTCTATTCAGGACACGAGTTAAGCTCTTCCAGTGATGTTCTAACAACACTTCAGTGTGAGGTAGTCATTAGCTTTACATTTACTTATGGCCACATTCAAAACACAAAGACACACGATTAGCAGTCAAATTCTTCTAAACAAGATGAAACTGAAAAATGAATTTCTAATTCTCGCGTCATGACAGTCTTACTCAGTCGAGCTTTTCTGGTTCATCTAATTAGCAGCCTAAAACAGACTCCACCATGTCTGTGTGTTCCACTTAAAACCTTTCCAAATGCCAGCCCCCCGTGACACCGTCTCCACGCAGCGCAGCCGCTTCAGAGAACACACTTTGACGTGAGCGGCTGCGTGACTGAGCCGGACGCCGTACCTCTTTGTGTACTTTGGTCCGGCCTTTGATCTCGGCCACAATCATTCCCACGATGCCTCCCCTGAAGGTGGCAGCGAGGGAGAAGAACTTCTTGTTGGAAGTGATGTCCTGATACCATGAGTCTGGGTACCTGCGGAAAGAGTTCACAGTTCGTTTATATATGTGGGAATGTTTGGCTTTTTCTCATGATGAATTTATGACTTATGAAGGTTTAATGATGTCTGCGAGAGCTCGCACAGAAAAGTGAAATTATTCTACACAGACACAACTTTACAAGCATGTGTCTCCTTAATGTGAACTAATTAATAAATGACTTTACTGCACATTGGCTACTACACTACAATTTAATTCAACAATTTGTACAGGCTCAAAGAAATATATTTCACTATGATATGATGTACATATGTATGATTAACGTGACTATCAAATGAAATGACTGTGTAAATGTCTGCTCAACATAGCAGAGGATAGAAGGAATAAGATGTTTCTGTGTCGTAAATCACACAGGATTTCTACTTCATTCATTCATGAGGATGAAATAAAATGAAATAATAAATTGGATTTAGTGTAGCACCTTTCACAGATCAGGGTGTCAAAATAAAAAATTAAACCATAAACCAGTACAAAGAATCAAACAATAGAACATTGTTTAGATGTAGGTATAACTAAATTATTTGTGTCGTAAACGTTCATTCAAGTTCAAAGAAAAATGGTGAAAACAAAAATGAAGGAGGAAAACTGCACGCTGTGTGAACCGGAAGAAAAGGAAAGTGAATCCATTTTTCTTTTGCGGCTCAGAAAAGATGACCAAACACTGCTTGTTTTATTTTGATGTATATTTCATGTACATATACATCAGGAATGTTTCTGCCTGAAGAGCTGTCTGGGACACTTTGGATGTTTTCCTCCTCCAAATTCTGTGCAGATGTTCAGTGACAGAGTTGGAACAAACAAAAGCAGATCTGGATTGCAGCTTTGACAAACTGCTTCAAACTCCAGCCGTCGGATGTGACCGTGTCTTACTCGATTGGGAACCAATCACCACAGAGCAGCTTGACACTTTCTATGTCATCGTGGCAGAGGAAGCGGAGCTGGACTTCACTGAGAGCTGTGGGAGGCACCACGTCACTCATTCACACCTGCAGGGACACACACAGGTTTTTAGAGTCACAGAGTTATAGCATCACTCAGTGAGCCAAACAACAATTAAGACATCAAACTGAACGCACGTTTAGATTTTAAACACACACACACACACACACACACACACAGGAAGTGACGAAAGAATCAAATGTAGATCTTTCTGTGCATCACCGAGGAGAAACTTTCAGGTAGCACCAAGAATTGAATCTTCGACTTATTGAAGGCACGGTTCAACATACAGGAGCCTCTTGCATCCATGATCATGTGTGAAGGAGGAGGTTAATCAGTGTGTGTGTGTTGTGTGTACCCACTTTACTGACTAACATAGTATAACTAAACTAAAGTATAAAAACAAAAGTAATCAAAAGCATGAAAAAACAATGATGAACAGAAAATGCCTTAAATAACCTTTGACACATTTTTAACTAATTTTTTCATTAAACACATTAATGCATGTTACTAACTAAACTTTTTATGGATCATGGCTGCTGCTGTGGTCCTGCACAACGTCCACTACATATATTATTACTGTCATTATAGCTACCATATCTCGTTACAGTTTATAGTTAATTAATGACTTGCTGCCGCTGTGCATCTGTGTCTCTCTGTCTCTCTCTATCCATCTGTCTACTCCCCCCCTCTCCATCTTAAACCCGGTCAAGGTGGATGACCGTCCACCAGTGAGCTTGGGTCTGCTCGAGATTTCTGACTGAAAAAGATTTTCCTCACCACCGCCATCAAGACCTTTTGTTATGATACGATGCAAAATAAATACAATTGAACTGACTCGTTCTAGGCTTTCACATATGAACATTCACTGGTTTTTCATCATCTTGACAGTGAATTGAATAAGTTTGAGATCTCAGACAAAACGATCAAACTAAAGACTGTGAAGGACAATATTCACTCTTTAGATGTTGGTCGCTGACTTCATCTGTACCAAAAATAACAGAAAGGCTGCGATTAAATATTATTTCCATCAATTCATACATTTTCTTTATTGTATGGGCTAGAAGTGTTACTCTATCTGCACTATTCATATTGTCTATTTGACTGTACATCCTGCTGCTACATTTCTGTAAATAAGTCCCAATTTTATTCTGTTTTCTTTCATAGACACAAACATGGTCAATCACTTTTTGAAGTTGTTGCACATTATCTAAGTGTAAATTTATAATATATATATATATATATATATATATATATATATATATATATATATATATATATATATATATATACATATATATACACACATGTTTTGTTCTTAATAGTTGGTTACTGGTTTACATATGTTGTTTTTGTTTGTTTGTATATATATGGAGCATTGTATCAAAAGGACATTTGTTATACACATTTGATAATATATTAAACGCTTCCTTCATGGTGTTGAGCAGTCTGGTCTCTAAACATGAACTCAGCTGACGGTACATACCGCGTCCATCTCATCTCGGTACCGACAAACAAACATGAAGCCTCGTTTCATTACCGACTGACCGAGTGACCCCGTTAACTATGTCTACCTGAAGCAGTGTGTGTTTGGAGGAAGAGCTGCTAGTTTCAGAGCTTTGTGTTATTGTTACGATGCCGCAGCTGCTGTCACAAACACCGCCACTTCCTAAAATATAGTATTATATTAATATTTAAAAACAACATTCACACTGATATACGCCAACAGACAAAACGTGGACACAGCAGCCAGCTAATTAACACACAGGCTAACTTTAGCCGCTAAGCTAACGTACCTCGTTTCGACGCTCGGCCCGGAGGAAAGTCGAGGACAGTTATATCCCTTTGGTGTCCGTCGATGCGGTCATTACTCCGGGCACAGCATGGTCAGACAGCGGTCTATTCCCAGCTCAGACCCGTCTCATTACTGTGCCAACGCCACACAGGCTGCTTAAGCTAGCCGCAGAGCTCTCCGCTTAGGTAACAGCTGGATGTTTTCTTCCTGTTTGTGGCTGCTACGCCGGTGACGTCACGCCAGAGCGTTTGGTGTCAGCGTGTCAGCGCTTTGGCGCCGCCTGCTGGACCGAGGTGAGGACTACAACATGATCCCGAAAACGCTGAACCCAGCCATCATCAACCAGTCCATCAAACTTTATGTGCACAGCACCTTTCATACAAAACATGTAACACAAAGTGCTTCACATGAACTGCCATAAATACATTGTTTAAGACATTCTCCTCAATACTCAAATATTCTGCTTAGAATAATGTCTGAAATCAACTTATTCATGTAATTTTACCTTGCTCTGAAGATATTGATACTGCAACAACTTTGTCTGAAGAGAATAGTTATCTTGTGACCTTTTAATCTGTTGTTGTTGTTCGTTTCACTGTAGTGTCCAGAATCTATACAGATATTTGTTTGTAGAACCGGTCCTTAGATGAGACCTTCTGCTAGTGGGCGTGTCTTTTGAGTTGCTGCATAGCTGTCAGTGGCCAGGTAAATATGATATTTAACGGCACAGATAGAGACGATCACGGTCCTATTTATAACCTTGTCTGTCAGGCGACACCATGCAAGGTAAAAAGCAAAGGTCAAAGGTTAAAATGCTAATTCTACATAATATAGCTGCAGTGCTTATTGATGGTATATGTTTTTAATTATGCTGTGCAGGATGTTACTTTTGTTACTTACTGTCCAAAGCAGCAGGGTCCTTATTTTATTTTAAAATAAATGTGGTAAAAATAAAAAAATAAAAGCCTTTTCAACTTTCTAAATGTTATTTATGATGATTTTATTTTTCATGGACATAACATGGACATGTTAGGTTGGGTAATATTTAGTGACGTGAGTTTCTTCTGTTTCGCAGAAAATACAACTGAATCATATGGAAATTGACAACAGGCTTCAGTTTTGTTCACAGTTCAGTTTTGACAGCAAATGTTGTTTTTTATTGTAAGATTCCAATTTGGCACAGAAACCCTGTGAACTTGGCTCAGCAGAGTTTCCATCACACCTCGATCCTTAAATCAACTCTCTTTATCACGTATCCGTGCCATCTGTGGCCTTCTCATCGCTACTGCAAATACTGCAGGTGAAAATAGCCTCTATTGATCATCCGCACACTCGTTTATGAGGTCAGTGTGCTTTGAGCTGCTCAAATCATAAATATAAAAAGAATAACATTTTATAATACAAGTTCATTCTGTGATTAGATTGTAGACTTCAGCATTTTAATATGTATTTCTACATGCAATAGTATGTAAAGCATATAGAAAGAACGTGAGCATTTATTACACAATTGAAAGTTTTTAAGGTTCATGTTCGGAAGAGAATTCTTCTTTTTCTGATTTAAAGACTTTATTTGAAATATGATGCATTTCTTATTTTTAATGCATTAGACATATATTAGCCCCTTATAAACATATCAAACAGCATACATCATACACTCAGTATTACTGTTTTCATCATCATTATTACACCCACTGTATGTTCATGGTAAGTGAATCAATCAATCAATCAATCAATCAATCAATCAATCAATCAATATATATATATATATATATATATATATATATATACAAAGTTGCATTTGTAGATGGCTTTGACTGGATGTTACCCCTACTGTTACCATGCAACCTTCGGTGGCACTTTTCATCTCTTTATCTAAATCAGCTTCCTTGGCTGAGTATGTGTACACATTCAAGGAATCTGATCTGGAGTCTGGTTTTATGTCATGCTCGGTTCCCAGAAATAGAGATATAAACTGATGAAAGGCAGACTGCTGAAAACATTCTGTGTAGTGCCAGACAGACATTTCAAACAGACATATTAAATGAGAAAGATGAACAAATATAAGTCAAAGAAGCATGAAACGTTGGACTATTATGGACATACAAGTAAATGAAAAAGAGCTACATACAGTGTAAATGTATATGAAAACAACAATGACTGACAACATACAAATCTATTGTACTTCTACAATACAAATAGGGCAAATAAATAAATATTGAGTGCATATACATATGAAGTGGGTGGTTATGTGGACATGTACATGATACAAACAGTGTGCATTAAACTGTAAATATAGAATCTACAGTTTGTAGATGAGTGGATGCTCTTGTGTTATTCAACTGCTCATCAGAGTGATGGCATGCGGACAGAAACTGTGCCTGGTTGTTGTATCTGAGAGTTAGCAATATATATTCTCACCATAAAAACAAAAACACATCGACTCCCAATTCTGTGTACAGCTGATGCTGATGGGCACAGTGCAGCCCCACAAAGATACAAACTGGAACTACTAACTAGAACTGAATTACACTGTGACCACTTTTTAAAATACCCATAATCAATAATTACACAAGACAGACACAAGGCCGGCAGGCTTAGACTATATGCATATATTTATTTTACAGCCTGTACAACCTGTTAGAACATTGGAGTTGGTGAGAAAAAGGCTGAAAAAGGGGCTTTCTGAGCCTTGTCTTGGTGGTAGTGTGCTGTCAGTAAAAGTAATGATTATCGTTGTCTAATAAACGTCAAGAAAAGTATATTTGTATGTGTCCTTAAATGTTTCTGATAGGACAAAACACAAAAATGAATCACCTTTGCAGGGCCTCACAAAAACTGTGAGGCCCTGCAAATATTACCTTGTAGTAACACTGCAGACACGGCATGTCACTGTATGAGTTAAAGCAGATTAAAACGCATACATTTTACTTCTCCACAGCCCTCCCCATGTCACATGGACTCGCAGGTAAATAAAAACCTCAGGAGAGACTCTATCGGTGGTTCTGTAGAGGAGTCTCTGGTATTCACACAAGCAAGCCTCTGTGCTTCGCTAACAACAAGCCTCCTCCGTCACCGCACAGACTCACAACAGCAGGTAGATATAAACCTTGGACTCTTCTTTGAAGCAGAAACAGCTGATCCAAGCTGACACTGTGACGCATGATCATTTTGACTTGCTTTCCTGTTTTTTCTTAACATAATGCATGGATGTATTGCACAGTAACAATACTACAGACCTGTGTGTTGTTTAGAATTACAATTCTCCAGAGTGTGTAACACTATACATGTTAATGTGGGACTGGGTCTGCTTTATTTTGTATTCCATGTTTCCATAAAATTCAATCACAGTACTTTATATTCCACGAGACAGGGTATTTTATTTTGTGAATACACAGTAACAATAGGATAATTACATCTATAGGTTACCAGACCAGATTGTCCGCTTTTTATTTCCTTCACAGTCTTTTCCAAAGAATTATTTTCAAACCAGTAGAACCTGGGTCTCTGCAACCAAAAAAAGCATGACTTCAGGATCATGTTGTCATGTGTCCAGGGGTGCAGGTGTTACGTCTTTCTCTCACTCCCACAGTCAGGTCAAAGGAAAAAGAGACTTTCAGGGTCCACACAGCGTAAATGCAGATTCAATAACACGTTTCTTTAAATATTTGACTTCTTTGTCACAGGATGCGTTCGTTGTGTGCTTTGGGTCTCTTTTTGGCTCTGCTGCATCTTTCCAGCTCTCTGCGGCTGGCAGCCTTCAACATCAAGTCATTCGGAGACAAGAAATCCTCCAATGTGACTCTGATGGACATCATTAGCACGGTCTGAAACTTTGCTTCTTTTCTTAGAGAGTATATGATCACAAAAACCCACATGTGAGAAAAAAACACAAGGTTTGGCTTTGTTGGTAGCACATTAGAAATATAAGAATGGAATTTAGTTGAATACTGGTACACTTGGAGATTAAAAGAGCACTTCAGCAATTTTCATTGTGTTTATTTTACATCCATTACATTGGGGGATTAAAAACCTGTTAAAAAGAAGTAGTAGGCTTAGATATTTAGAATTTTAGTACCTAGTACTGTATGGAAAAAAGACACAGGCTTTCATCAGATGTGTTTAGTTTGTGTGTTCGTTTTTTCAGATTGTCCACCGCTATGACATCATTCTGATCCAGGAGGTCAGAGACAGCGACCTGTCGGCAACCAAGAGACTCATGGAGCATGTCAACAAGTTAGACACAACGACACACCTCACACAGAGCACACACTCTATTATTACACAGAACATGGTGAAAGGTGGTGTGTAGTCTGCAGTGAGGTGGACAGCTCATGAAGTCACTTTATGATATGTGATAACAGAATGATGGTTTTCTGTATCTGTGTGTGTGTGTGTGTGTGTGTGTGTGTGTGTGTGTGTGTGTGTGTGTGTGTGTGTGTGTGTGTGTGTGTGTGTGTGTGTGTGTGTGTGTGTGTGTGTGTGTGTGTGTGTGTGTGTGTTTACAGAGGTTCTCCTCAGCCTGAGTACAGTCACATCGTCAGCGAGCCTCTGGGCCGCAGCTCCTATAAAGAGAGATACCTCTTCCTCTACAGGTACACACAGACTGTGTGTGTGTGTCTCTGAACAATGACTGCCGGAACCACAATCCTATGATTATGTAATAGTAGCCGCACATGATTGTTAATCTGTACCAATGGGTACTGTATATTATAATCTATGCTAATTAGTACGAATACCTCATAATTGTACTGAAGTGGAGTACTCGAGTACAAGTACTTAGTTACTTTTCCTAACTGGTTTTGTGGTTTCCTAATTCTGTAATTAATCGCAATTAATTTATCAATAATTGTATAATTAATTAATTAATTAATTAAATTAATTGCATTTTTGTGAGACTGAAGCTTATAATGAATATGTATTTATGTAAAATAATCAAATTAATGTAGAATAAACACAGAGAAGGTATATTTAAATTCATTCATTTTATTGGCTTAAGGTGCACATATGCACAGTGCAAATAGAAAAAAGCCAAAATGAGGAAATATACTGACGAGTGCCACACTCCTGTAGTGTAGACTGGCGAGGTCTCGTGGAGGTAATTTCAGCAGGGTGTTTTGCTTTTAGGTGATATATTACAGTCGTGTTACTTCTGTGGAATTTAAATTCGGCTTTGCAAACTGTGCAAAACGCCTTGTTTTTGTCCAACGAGCCGTCGGGCAACTTTTTAAAATGAAATGTTCCCCCTAAAAGTCCGTCCTTATCCATCTTTCCACCATAGACTCTGCTTTAGTTAGGATAGATCATAGGCACATAGACGCCGCATTGAGCAGGTTGGTCCGTCATATTGGATGTGGCAGATCTGCCAGTAAACTAATACAAGCAAGGCCGGTTTTAGCTATGGGCAATGTGGGCGACCGCCCAGGGCGCAGTCTCACTTGCAGAAAATGCAACTCGTCAATTAACAAGAGATGTAGTGTTTGCAGACCTTGAGTAACAATAATACAAACGTTCATTTATAAACAACATGATGCTTTATCTTATGAAGATTCAGAATTAACTCTAATTTTTATTGACAGCTTCCATGTGTCCTAGCGCTTTGTGTGATTTTATGCTGCCGCTTTTTAAAATTGGAAGTATGAAAGAAAGCTGCGCGGACTATGTGGATGCACAGGGCCTCATAGCCAACATGGGGCCCCCAGCTGCAAGGAGAGTTAAAAGTACCTGTCTTCACCTGTACCTGTACCTGTTTGTAGATGCTAAGTGTCGGCAGACGTCACTGAGCCCAGCCCAAAGATGATTTTGACTTGATTACCCTACAAACAGTCACAGCCTCCCTATCAGAGCAGCTTAGTTTAAAAAAGATTATATATTTAAACATATAAACACAATAAATGAGGGGGTTTACCTGGCTACAAGTAAAGACAGGCACTTTCCCCCAAAATATAATTATAATATAAAATAAAATAGATTTATTTTTTGAGTAGCAAAGTCAGGTCTGCTTTATCTTTCTTTGAGGAGGATAATGAAACATGAAGGGAAGGAAACATGAGGCTGTGATCATACAGATCAACATATTGTTCCATTTACATAACAAAAGTATTATTCTTATTGTTGGTTTGTTTTCCATGTTTGCTGGTTTCATGTATTTTTATTCAAGATAGCTTTTGCTAATATCTGTTGATCTTGTGCAGTGGCCTGAAACCACAATCAGGGTGTTACAGTGTTACATGTTACTACATGTTACTAGTGTTTAGAAACGGCCCTGCTGTCTCCCACTGAACTTAACCCACTATCCTCTTTTTACTGGTATTAAATAAGATTTGATTCAGGTGATCGCCTCATCAATTCCTCATTAAGTATCTGTTGTCTCCAGGGAGCAGGCGGTGTCTGTGATTAAAAGCTACACCTACGATGATGGCTGCGAGCCCTGTGGCACAGACACCTTCAACAGAGAGCCCTTCGTTGTCATGTTCACCTCCAAAAGTACTCGTCTTTTTTTTTACCATCAGACACCAGTGATGTTGTTAACTTTAGTTTAAAGGGCAGTAAGCTCATGATTTATGTCTGCCCTATCCAAAACTCTCACCTTGCCTCTCCTCCTTCCTCCTTCCTGGTTTCTAGCTATGAGGAACTTTGTTCTGATCCCTCAGCACACCTCTCCAGACTACGCTGTGCAGGAAGTAGATGCCCTCTATGATGTGGTGACTGATGTCCGCAAACGCTGGAACACCAACGTGAATACTCCACAAACACACTCCCACACACAATCGATTATTTAAGTGAAGAGAAAAGGTGAAGTGCAAAGGATCATTCATGACTGTGGTATAATATGAGATGTAATGAGATCTGCCTGCAGGACATCGTGCTGCTGGGCGACTTCAACTCAGGCTGCAGTTATGTGACGGGCTCCGAATGGCAGCAGATCCGCCTCTTCACCGACAAGAGTTTCCACTGGCTGATCACAGACGAGGCCGACACTACAGTGTCACACACCAACTGCCCCTACGACAGGTACACACACTCACGCTTGCTAACACACACTCACAGACGCACAGACTTTTAATCCCACCCCTCTTCCTACGCTTGCAGGATCGTGGTCACCGATGACATGTTGAAGGGAGTGGTGCGGGGCAGCGCTCACGTCTACGACTACATGGTGGACTTGAATCTCAGCCACAGTCTGGTAAAAACAACTTCAGCTTCTTTTCTGTCGATTTTCTCCCCTTTCCTGTTGTTGATGTATGCTCAGAATGGGAGGGTGAGGCGAGTGGTATTCAGTTGGCTGCAGTCTGTGGCTTCACCACTAGATGCCACTAAATCTCACTGCATCAACTGAAGATCTTGTTTTTGCTTGAACTACTCCCATAGATTATGTTTTCACCTTGCTGCAGTGATGTAGGAGTGTATAGTAAGGGCGTGGTTGGTGCACTGTGACATCACTGCTGGGTGTGGTTAAAGGTGCCACAGGTTTTGAAACAGGTAGCCTGGCTCCAAACAGCACCTCTGAAGCACACTCATTAACATGTTATATCTAGTGTGTGCAAAGGTGATGCTATTGTATATTGTACACCATGACACAGCAAAATTGTTTTCTCTCTCTCTCTCTTTCAGGCATTGGCTGTCAGTGACCATTTCCCTGTGGAGGTGGAGCTGATTTCCTGAGGGTCCCGCCTGAATCATGGCTTCCACAGCACTTCAACAGGCCTCCACGATGAATCTTGGTTATGATTACTCAGCAGAGAAACGCTCACCAACCACACAGCCATGAAAAGAATGAAATAAATAAAGCTTCCAAATGATTGTCAGTGTTTCTTGAAGCAGACGTGTCAAAGCTTCTTGTAAAGATTTACAGTGACTTTTTGGTTTTGAAACCACTTCCTATTGAAGAACCGCTGTTGTCTTTTTTTCACTGTCTGAAGCAGCGCAAACAAAAGTCTATTCACTTTTATTGTATTCTGTCTCATGGTGGGAATTAAAAATCTAATCAGCATATCATGACACTAGTAAAACTAGTAGTATGCCTGACAAAACCTTTAACTTTTCTTTTTCTTTTAAGAGTACCTGAGTCAGAAAAGTGAGACCTAATTTCTCAAAGACATCTAAAAGTATTTTAAAAAATGAAAGACACAACAAATGAGAGTAATTTGATTTGAGCTTACTTAATCGTCCTTTACAGATTGTGTAAAGTCAAAATAAATGTGTTTTGAGTTTGTCAGACTAAAAAAGAAAGTGTTATTAACCACCCAGCCAATTTTGAATGATTAAAAATAATGATAAGTTTATGAAATTAGGTGTCAAAATCAGGTAAAAATGGGCAGTACTCTCAGCTCCAGGACTGTGGATCCGCTGAACTACTCTGGGCAAGTTGAATGAATCTCTGTCTCTCTGTGTCTTTCTCTCTCTGCCCAAGCGTACATAAGTCAGGTGTCTCCGGTGTCTATGTGCGCTGTTACCAACACACGTAAACTCAGATCTAACTACATATATTCCCTGGTCATAGCCACAACCTGCTGTTGCATATAAAAGATGTCCCGTGTCCCATTACCGGTGTGGATTCTGTTCAGGAAACGAGAGCAGTCTAACGTTACATGCACTGACATTAGATAACACACATGAACATGATGAGAAAGCCTAATGTGATTATGTTACATTGTTATGCCGAAAGAAACCAGCCATGCAAAGAAGGAGGAGAGTCATACTGGCTGGATTTAGGTCGGGTAGATCCAGGAAGAGAAATGGAGCGAACTAGGATTTAGGAATTAGAGGAAGAGATAGACAGTAATTATAATTCCTGTTTGGGGGGAGGATCGGGTGAGGCAGATGTGCATGAGTTAGGCGAAAGACTAGTGTTTGAGGAACAGGCAGGCTGGGTGGGAGGGAAGCTAACTTTTGCAGCTAAGGCTAAGGAAAGGGATGCAGTGAGGCCAAACATAGAGAAAGGCAATTATGACTTTAGACTTAGACCTGCTATAAAACCACCAGAAAGATACACTGACCCAGGCCAAAATCCAATTTTGATCAAGGGGAAGCAACGCCAATATATTCCATGCCAAACTCTTGACTTTGAAGGGCTGATCTCTAGACTTCCTGATATGCACGAGGGAGCCAGTAAGCGGATTAAAGTCTTTGAAGAAGAGACTATGGGCAAAATACTCGCCATCGGGACATTAAAGCAGTGTGGGCACGCACAATGCGAATACCTGCTATAGAAAATATTTTACTCTGATGGAACAGAGTTTAACCCATATAGAACTGCCCTCTGCCCTCAGCGGGAACGCCGGTCCGGCCAATCCCTGGCGTGGGCCTAAACATGGGTACTAGGGGTGCCCAAAGAATCCTATTGGGGAGGGCCAATTAGCCGTAATGACAACAGCAGCTAATGTCGAGCCAATGTTAGAGGTGCAAGTAGAAGGCAGATCAACACCTATGATGGTTGACACTGGAGCAACATATACATGTGTAAGTCCATATTATGCCTCCCCAAGTCAGACAAATTTGTCAAGACAGTAGGATTCTCTGGACAACCACAGATGATTCCAGTAACAGCTCCAGTTTAACTATCAATTGGTAATGACAAAACCATTCTGCCAATCCTAGTATCTGAACACACACCTGTAAATTTGCTTGGGAGAGATGCATTGTGTCAACTAAAAAATATATATTATATTTGAAACTCAAAGTCCCTGTAATACGCCAATATTTCCAATATTGAAAGCAGATAAATCAAATCATCGATTGGTACATGATCTCCAAGCAGTGAATGAGGTGATTCAGGATTGGCCAGCAGACGTTCCAAACCCTCACACACTTCTTACAAATATCTCACCAGAAGCAAAGTTCTTCACAGTAGTGGATTTGTGTTCTGCTTTCTTCAGCGTTCCATTGGCTGAAGAATCAAAGAAATTGTTTGCATTCACATACAGGTAAACAATACACATATAACAGAGTCCCACAAGGACTAAAACATGGCCTGAGTTTGTTTAATCAAGCATTAAAAAGGGACCTTGAAGGTCTCATGTTAAACAGCACACTCATTCAATATGTTGATGATTTGTATATTTGCTCACCAACACTGGATGAATGCCATCGAGACTCGGTTAAATTGCTCCAAAAATTGGCAGAGGAAGGACATAAGGCCTCCAAGAAAAAACTTCAATATTGCCAACCCCAGGTTGAGTATTTGGGGAGGGTGATATCTAATGGGGCCATAGCCATATCACCTACGCAATTGGAAGGTGCAAGCAAAGCACCCAAACAACAAACTGTGGGTCAAATTATGACATTTCTAGGGATGACAGGGTTTAGCTCTGATTGGGTGGAGGACTATGTGGTCAAAACAGCTCCTCTTAGAGAGATGATGAAGGAGGCGAGAACTCAAACATTGAAAGCCCCATTAAAATGGACAACTGAGGCTGTGATAGCCTTTGAGACTATTAAAGAAGACATGCAAAAAGCTCCAGCTTTAGCGGTACCTGACTATGACAATCTGTTCTATTTGTATGTGTCCATTCGTTACAATTAATATGCATCAGCAGTGTTAATGCAGGAAACTTGTAGTGGTTGAAGAAAACAGCCTATCGCTTATTACAGCTCCAAACTAGATAACGTGGCCCAAGGTTGGCCACCGTGCTATCAAGGACCAGCCGCCATCTATTATGCGTTTGAGAAAGCATCCACTATTACGATGGGTTATCCAGTTACAATATATACACATCATAACATCGCTGAGCTACTTGATCGAGGCAAATTTGTGATGACCCAAGTGCGGTGTTTACAGTATGTGTCACTGTTAACTTATCCTGATGTAACGATAAAGAAATGTTCAACTATAAACCCTGCAGACTCAATTCCATTTGGGTTTGAAGGTGAGTCACATGACTGTGTTGCCAAAGCGGTAAAATACACAAAACTGAGGCCTGATTTGGAGTCCACCCCTCTTGTGAATACAGATGTGTCTTAATTTGTCGATGGTTCCTGTTTCCGGGATCATCTAGGGAATCATGCAGGATTTTCTGCTATAAAAAAAGATGAAAATGAGTATAAAACGGCAAAAGCTGAAAGTTGCAGCCAGCCGTGCTCAGCTCAGTTAGCAGAATTAAAAGCGTTGACAGAGGCCTGTAAAATGGCAGAAAATAAAGTTGCAAAAGTGTACATGGACTCAGCATATGCTCATGGAGTCAATTTGGAGACAGCAAGGTTTCAAAAAAGCAGATGATTCAACACCAGAAGCAGATTGTGGAACTAATCTCAGCTATGATGTTGCCAACAAAACTTGCAATAATAAAAAGCCAAGCACACAAAACGGTTAATGAAGACATCATAAGAGGTAACAATGCAGCAGATGAGGCAGCAAAACTAGCGGCAAAAAGTGAAGTTCCCGATATGACACCGATGGTATCGTTAGAACCAATTGTAACTTCAGAAGATATTTTTCAAATGCAACAAAATGCAGGACTGAGTGAACACAGTGTCTGGCAGCAAAGGGGGGCAACAAAGGATAAAAGAGGGCTGTGGAGATCTCATGAGGGTTTGTTGGTGGCACCGGTAGCGTTGTTGACTATGTTGATTTCTGAGGCGCACAGTGTTGATCACTGAGACAAAGTCTATATTAAGGTCTTCAGAAGGAAGTGGCACGAGCCGAGACAAAAGGTCCCTATAAGGTGGTGCGGACAACGCCGACAGCCGTTCAGGTCGAAGGAAGTACCACATGGTACCACCTAAATCACTGCACCAGAGCTACAAGAGCTAAACAGGAAGAGGAAAGGCCTCTTCAAAACAAAAGTGAATCAAAGAGCAGAGTTGACCATAAAAATGGCGATTCACCTGCTGATGGTGGCAAACTGCTTGATGGAGATGCCACCCAACGATCAAGACAAGGAGAAACTGCTTTGGATGGTGGCCAAGAGACATAAATCAGATGAATGTCAATGATGGCAACCATGAAGGTGGCAGAGGCGCAACTGGCACGTGGTGGCTGACCACTCTGACTTGTTGCCCAATCCTGAATACCTTGAGAACTCGGACAGTGAATTGATGGACTTTGGACTTGAATTTTGAACTGGAGAGAACAATGTGGTGCCATCTGTAGGACCAAATGGACTTTTATTAATGGATTTTATTAGTTAATTTATTAATGGACAATCAAGTGACTGTGTTGTCTCAAGGTGATCATTGTCACACCTTTCCAGTTTCACTGAGTTGAGTTCTGTTGAATTCATTTTCAAACATGATTCATTGATTACACACATACACACACACACACACACAGGTCTTGATTTTGTTTATTATTACATGATTGATGAATTTTGATTACTACTATTTGATATCCCCAGAGGAGGAATATGTGGTGTTCTGTGTGACACATATGGACTTTTGAATGGAACATGATAAGGGCACACACATAGACATACAAAATGCACAAACACACAGATTACACAGCTAGGACAGTATTGAATGTTTTTTCTGCCACCAGATAACATTCAGCCAGTCTGTTTTCAGGTCGGCCTTGACCAAGATTAAGGAGTCGAGCACACACACACACACACACCATGCAGGCTCATGGGAAACACATAGACAATATTACGTTGATGCGTCACTCATATGACATATGATTATAAGGAAGTACAGGACGGTTGGGTCCAGATCTGGTGATTTGACTATGTAACAGTGATATGAGAGTGACGTAAAAATGGGAATAAAAGGTTGTAAAAAAGAAAAGTCTTTCAGATTCGCAAGCAGCTGTCTCTGTGTTGTCATTTCATTACGTTTTAGAAAGTTTCTCCACAACAGCAGGTAGATATAAACCTTGGACTCTTCTTTGAAGCAGAAACAGCTGAACCAAGCTGACACTGTGATGCATGATCATTTTGACTTGCTTTCCTGTTTTTTCTTACAATAACATGGATGTATTGTTCAGTAACAATACAACAAACAACCTGTGTGTTGTTTAGAATTACAATTCTCCAGAGTGTGTAACACTATACATGTTAATGTGGGACTGGGTCTGCTTTATTTTTCATTCCATGTTTCCTTAAATGTCAATCACATTACTTTATATTCCATGAGACAGGGTATTTTATTTTGTTAATGCACAGTAACAATAGGATAATTACATAAATAGGTTACCACCAGACTAGATCGTCTGCTTTCTTTTTCCATCACGTCATGTCATGTCATGTGTCCAGGGGTGCAGGTGTTACGTCTTTCTCTCACTCCCACAGTCAGGTCAAAGGAAAAAGAGACTTTCAGGGTCCACACAGCGTAAATGCAGATTTAATAACACGTTTCTTTAAATATTTGACTTCTTTGTCACAGGATGCGTTTGTTGTGTGCTTTGGGTCTCTTTTTGGCTCTGCTGCATCTTTCTAACTCTCTGCGGCTGGCAGCCTTCAACATCAACTCATTCGGAGACAAGAAATCCTCCAACGTGACTCTGATGGACATCATTAGCACGGTCTGAAACTGCTTTCCTTCTTTTCTTAGAGAGTATATGATCACAAAAACCCACATGTGAGAAAAAAAAACAAGGTTTGGCTTTGTTGGTAGCACATTAGAAATACAAGAATGGAATTTAGTTGAATACTGGTACACTTGGAGATTAAAAGAGCACTTCAGCAATTTTCATTGTGTTTATTTTACATCCATTACATTGGGGGATTAAAAACCTGTTAAAAAGAAGTAGTAGGCTTAGATATTTAGAATTTTAGTACTTTGTACTGTATGGAAAAAAGACACAGGCTTTCATCAGATGTGTTTAGTTTGTGTGTTCGTTTTTTCAGATTGTCCACCGCTATGACATCATTCTGATCCAGGAGGTCAGAGACAGCGACCTGTCGGCAACCAAGAGACTCATGGAGCATGTCAACAAGTTAGACACAACGACACACCTCACACAGAGCACACACTCTATAATATTACACAGAACACGGTGAACAAAACGTGGTGTGTAGTCTGCAGTGAGGTGGACAGCTCATGAAGTCACTTTATGATATGTGATAACAGAATAATGCTCTTCTGTATCTGTGTGTGTGTGTGTGTGTGTGTGTGTGTGTGTGTGTGTGTGTGTGTGTGTGTGTGTGTGTGTGTGTGTGTGTTTACAGAGGTTCTCCTCAGCCTGAGTACAGTCACATCGTCAGCGAGCCTCTGGGCCGCAGCTCCTATAAAGAGAGATACCTCTTCCTCTACAGGTACACACAGACTGTGTGTGTGTGTCCCTGAACAATGACTGCCGGAACCACAATCCTATGATTATGTAATAGTAGCCGCAGATGATTGTTAATCTGTACCAATGGGTACTGTATATTATAATCTATGCTAATTAGTACGAATACCTCATAATTGTACTGAAGTGGAGTACTCAAGTACAAGTACTTTCGTTTTTTTCTTTTCCTAACTGGTTTTATAAAAAATAACAGCATACTGGAGTTTGAGATAAATATGTCAGCATTTTGTGTGTTTTTATGCTGCCACTCTTTAAAACTGGAAGTATGGAAGAAAGCTGACACGGACTATGCAGATGCACAGGGCCTCGTAGCCAACAGGGGGCCCCACAGCTGCAAGGAGAATTAAAAGTCTTCACCTGTACCTGTACCTGATTTTTATCTTATCCCAGAGGTGTACATTCATTCACATATTCAGGAGTAGACGCCCCCTGTCCCCTATAGTGGACACTGTTACACTGTTAGTCTAGACCATCACATTAAAACATGTGGTGAAGCAGTACCTGTTGTCTCCAGGGAGCAGGCAGTGTCCGTGGTTAAAAGCTACGCCTACGATGACTGCTGTGAGGCCTGTGGCACAGACACCTTCAACAGAGAGCCCTTCGTCGTCATGTTCACCTCAAAAAGTACTCGCAAGCCATGGAAAAGAGGTACTGTCTTTTTTTTACCATCAGACACCAGTGATGTAGATTTTCTC
This sequence comes from Collichthys lucidus, assembly GCA_004119915.2. Taxonomy (NCBI): domain Eukaryota; kingdom Metazoa; phylum Chordata; class Actinopteri; family Sciaenidae; genus Collichthys; species Collichthys lucidus. The sequence goes on from CM014100.1 coordinate 26,019,493, forward strand.
ATTTATTTGATGGTCAGCTGAGGCCTAAGACACTCTAAGGTTATCAGATCTGCTGGTCACCAACACCCCTTTAAAAACGAAGTCATGCTATAGAGGATTCATATCACCCTAATAGGGTTGTTAACTTTAGTTTGAAGGGCAGTAAGCTCATGATTTATGTCTGCCCTATCCAAAACTCTCACCTTGCCTCTCCTCCTTCCTCCTTTCTGGTTTCTAGCCATGAGGAACTTTGTTCTGATCCCTCAGCACACCTCTCCAGACTACGCTGTGCAGGAAGTAGATGCCCTCTATGATGTGGTGACTGATGTCCGCAAACGCTGGAACACCAACGTGAATACTCCACAAACACACTCCCACACACAATCGATTATTTTAGTGGAGAGAAAAGGTGAAGTGCAAAGGATCATTCATGACTGTGGTATAATATGAGATGTAATGAGATCTGCCTGCAGGACATCGTGCTGCTGGGCGACTTCAACTCAGGCTGCAGTTATGTGACGGGCTCCGAATGGCAGCAGATCCGCCTCTTCACCGACAAGAGTTTCCACTGGCTGATCACAGACGAGGCCGACACTACAGTGTCACACACCAACTGCCCCTACGACAGGTACACACACTCACGCTTGCTAACACACACTCACAGACGCACAGACTTTTAATCCCACCCCTCTTCCTACGCTTGCAGGATCGTGGTCACCGATGACATGTTGAAGGGAGTGGTGCAGGGCAGCGCTCACGTCTACGACTACATGGTGGACTTGAATCTCAGCCACAGTCTGGTAAAAACAACTTCAGCTTCTTTTCTGTCGATTTTCTCCCCTTTCCTGTTGTTGTTGTTGAATGGTCGGAACGGGAGGATGAGGCGAGTGGTATTCAGTTGGCTGCAGTCTGTGGACTTCACCACTAGATGCCACTAAATCTCACTGCATCAACTGAAGATCTTGTTTTTGCTTGAACTACTCCCAGAGATTATGTTTTCACCTTGCTGCAGTGATGAGTAGGAGTGTATAGTAAGGGCGTGGTTGGTGCACTGTGACATCACTGCTGGGTGTGGTTAAAGGTGCCACGGGTTTTGAAACAGGTAGCCTGGCTCCAAACAGCACCTCTGAAGCACACTCATTAACATGTTATATCTAGTGTGTGCAAAGGTGATGCTATTGTATATTGTACACCATGACACAGCAAAATTGTTTTCTCTCTCTCTCTCTTTCAGGCATTGGCTGTCAGTGACCATTTCCCTGTGGAGGTGGAGCTGATTTCCTGAGGGTCCCGCTTGAATCATGGCTTCCACAGCACTTCAACAGGCCTCCACGATGAATCTTGGTTATGATTACTCAGCAGAGAAACGCTCACCAACCACACAGCCATGAAAAAAGTGAAATAAATAAAGCTTCCAAATGATTGTCAGTGTTTCTTGAAGCAGACGTGTCAAAGCTTCTTGTAAAGATTTACAGTGATCACTTTTTGGTTTTGAAACCACTTCCTACTGAAGAACCGCTGTTGTCTTTTTTTCACTGTCTGAAGCAGCACAAACAAAAGTCTATTCACTTTTATTGCATTTGTTCTCATGGTGGGAATTAAAAATCTAATCAGTTGTGTTGTGCTGAAGGCTTTTATACCGTTGCGTTAGGGAGAGTCCGGGTGGTCACCCAGTGGCGTCACACGGTCTCCTTTTAGGGCCGCCCAAAAAAATCTGGACTGAAAAACTGTTTGAACCTCTAACTCCACATTTCAGTAATGTATCGTTTAAAGTCTTTTCACGTGTTTTCAGCAACTATTTTCCAACATATTTAATGTTTTGAAAGAAAACAAGGAATTGCCTTTACACTGACTTTAATGACACCAATCAATCCACTGAGCATATACATACATTATGTATTCAAAAACTTCTGGCTAAATAGAAATCTAAAGTTCTGTAGATAAATGTTAGAGGTCACAAAGGTATCACCCATTGTGGGCTATCCTGATTACACACCAGCTTACTTTCATTAGTTGTTGTAGCTCTTGAAGTTACAGTAAGGCTAGGCACTTTAATGCTGAAGACCTGTCTGTGACAATAACTACTAAACCCCTCCAATCCAAAAACTGAAGCAGGCCGTTTGAGAATAAACACACTGAAGACTAACCACTGTCAGCTTAGTGTACGATCAAACAATTACATCATGAAGATGAGCTGCAGAGAGCTGCAGTCAAGGATCTGAGCACAACTGATGCCAATAAACACAAAAACCTGGAGGTAGATGTGTTTCCAGCTTGTCTTTCTCTAATGTGAGTACACGGCTATGTTCAAGGCTAAGTCCGATTTTTTTTATTTGGCTGTTCACATTTTGAAATGAGGCCATTATTAGATTCTTGTGTTAGCTGGTCACAGTCCTGAACTGATCCTTATAAGCAATAGAACAGCATAGACAACACAGATGTCATAAGGAAATAAACATGGAGTCAGAGATCAGATTCATCAAATTAGTAATGCTAATGTTAGCCCTGGTAAAGATGAAGAAGATGTTACGACTATATTAGATGATAACGTGGATATATTTGACTTTCTTGGTGAGGAGGATTGATCTGGACCCATGAAAACATCTATCTCTACCTCTATTTCAGCTGTTTTCCATGTTTGTACTCATAAACTGTGACGAACATCAATCTACAGTGACGTAAAGTTTGTATGATTTCTAATATGACCACTCACACAGAGGACCTGTATCTGATTTAGGTACCACACTAGGAAAGAGGCCCAAATCAGCATGGAGAAGATCAGATTCTGTTTGATTTGTGCTGCTCACACTTTCAGGAAAAAGACAAAGAAAAACCGGACGACGTAGCCTGTGTGTCATTTAATGTTTCCCAGTCTCCTCTAGCTCTTTCTCTTTTTAAGCATTTCCAAATACATGCCCAGAGACTTCTGAATGGAGTCTTTAGTGATGAAGTTGACAAAGAACTGGATGTCAGCCTCTCTGTTGGACGTCAGCTTGTCGATGGTTGGCTTCCTCATCATGGACTTGGTGATCTGTCTTGCGTGGTCTGTAAAGTGAACGGATGAACAGTTTGACGTTTGCATAAAGATTAATAGTTATTAATGTAATCATGTTTAGTATACTGTTTAAGGTGCTATATAATGTCTAATGTACCTGGAATAGCCAACCACTTGGTCACGGTCTTTGTGGCTGTGGCAAGGACCTGGTCTTCAGGTACCAGCTGGTCCACCAGTCCTATCTTCAGGGCGTCTGAAGAGCTGTACAGCAGCCCCAACTCCAGAGCCATCTCTGTGGTTCTGTGGCCCACTGTGTTAATCATGGTGTCCTTGAACCTGCAGACAGTCAACAATGATCAACTTTGTCTTCATTTCCTTTAGAAAGTTATACAATAATAGGTAGGTATAACACAGTGTACAAAAATATTAGAATGATCACCATCTTTCCAAGAAACAATAAAACAACTAGACAGTTGCAGGAGGGGATACAACAAAACAATAATATAGAGCAAGCACACCTGACTCACTAGATTTAATATAAAATGTAATATGAATGAATATAGGTTAGAAAACAACCACCTCAAATATTTGCAGTCTCCACATTGTCCTTCAGGTTATACATTATCTTTTGATGACGCCAATTCATACATATTCATACATACATTTCCATTCCATGGTTGTACATTTGTCGCCTGTGATGAAGGTAATTTTAATAAATTTGACATTGCTCTTGGTGCTGTCCTGTAATGTACTTCAGCACGATGAGTATAGAGGTCCAGTATGAACAGACCCCGATTCCACATTTACATCGTGGGCAGTACTGCTACCACAGCTGTAATTGCTGATGTCATACTTGTAATTTTTTACCAAAAAGGTGCTACGATCCCGAGCTGCGTCTCATTAAGGCCGATGCTGTAACGAGGGTTGTCCGCCATTATCCTGTAGTCACACGTGAGAGACATCAGACAGCCACCTGCAGGACTGGAACCCTGTGGAAGGAGTGATAAGGTAGGCTAACAGGTGACCTGCAGGATGTTTGACTTTCATATCTCTCTCTTTGTGTTTTATACGTACATTGATCGCAGCTATAGTGACCATGTTGGAGCTGTAGAGCTTCAGCCACATCTCCTGAACAGCTCTCCAGAACTCTGCACAGTGCTCCGGACTCTTCCCGTACATATCCATGATGTCCAGCCCGGCTGAGAACACTTTAGGCTGGCTCTGGAATGTAGAAATACACACACACACACACACACACACACACACACACACACCCTATTAACTAAACAACATTTATTATTTTCACAACGCAACTTGAGCAAAGACACATCTTTAATGAGGTTACACTGTACCGAGGTGAGGATGAGGCCCCGGCAGCTCTTATCCATCTCCAGCTTCTCCACGGCGATGCAGAACTCTGTGAGGAAACCTAAACTGAGACTGTTGACTGGCGGATTCTGCATGTGCATCACCGCCACACCTACAGAGAGACAGAGATGATGATCTCTTTGAGATGAAGACTTATACAACATAACATAAAGTTAAATAACAAATAAACTCTTTTCATATGAGGCCAGATCATTTGTGTGTTTGTGAGAGAGGTGTTTAAAATATAAATGAGATACACAAAGAGATCGAGAGAGAGGAGTGATGATGAGGATGTTAAAATCTTTACCCGTGCTCTGGTTAAAATCCACTTTGAGTTTAGGTGAGGTGGAGTTGTTCCTCCTCTGAGCGACGAGGACGGGAGACACACACACTCTGCCATGACTGCTGCAGGACGACAGCCGGGAGAGAAGACCTGCACGCACGCACGCACGCGCACACACACACACACACACACACACACACACACACACACACACACACACACACACGGTGTATTTAGCACATATCAAGACCGAGTTAGACCTGATTATATATTATATAGGTTATATGGAGGTATAAGGAGTCTGGGTTGGTTGGTGATGAAAGCTGCCTCTATGACATCACCTGCCTCCAGATCAGCCAATCCAGTTGCAGGGTGAAGTAGAGGGAGTTCAGTGTGTCTAAAGTTCAAACACTTTGCACTAAATTCTGGTTTTAATTAGTTTGAGGGTCTGGTTACACAGTGACAGACACAGCTGTCCAGCTGAGCAGCAGGGGTGAAGGCAGAGCCGGGGTTAGGGGGCTTTGGGTCAGGCTCGGGGGGGATGTGACCGGGACATGGGAAGATAGAGCGAGCTCATGAATTCAGAACAACAATACTTTTAATAAAAACTTTTCCCGTGAATATGAGATAACAAGACGTTCATTCAGTGACAGCACCTTACAGCAGAGTGTGTGACCTTTGTCACAGTTTGTACCCAGCACAGCTAACAGAGCTAACAGCTACATGACGGTCAAAATAAGTCATGAGCCGACACGCACGTCACAGCGCGTCTTCACACTGCATGCTCACGTACTTGATACGCCGCACTTGCTCCTCAGCGTAGCTCTCAGCGCCATGTCGTCTTCTTCCGAGCCCGAATGGAGTGCAGTCTTCTTCTTCTTCTTCTTCTTCTTCTTCTTTGTGGTTTTACAACAGCTGTCGTCCGTTTAGAATCATTACTGCCCCCTTCTGGCTTCACTCGTCCACTGTTCCCCCATTCTACTGGAATGACAGCTGCAGCGCGGAGAGTCGCTGCTGCTGTGTAAGTGCTCTCATTGACTAGACTGGCAGCGATCAGCTCCGGTGACCGCGGCGCAGGCTCACGTACCCGGTGTGTGGGCCTTAACTTGAGTCACACAGGGGCCACGACATGTCGTAGAGGAAGCTGTGGTTAAGTTTCAGAAGAGAGCAGGTGCAGGCTGTCTCAGGGGGAACAGACTTCTTGGAAAACAAAACTGAAATAAAAATAAAAAACTTTGTGGAAGTGTCTTAACAATGTGTGAAAGAGACATACTCATAATTTAAAAAGATCTTTATTTTTCTCAAAACACTTGTAAAGAATTCCAACCAGTGGATTAGTATTTATCTACTTCAATGTACTCAAAGCTTAAAATGCTAGCATGTCAGTCTTAACTAGTTTATTAAATTAGTTAAAGTTAAACATTAATGATAAGCACAGGAGCATGTTTTGAATATTATTTTGTGAGGTCATAAGTCAGCTGGTTAGGTGTCAACCAATGACTGTATAAAGAATGGACAGCGTATGTGTGACGTCACCTATAGGTTTCTGAAGAAATGACTAATTTAAAAATCGGCTTAGGCGTGGATTGTTGGTGGACCTAAAGCGGGCTGAAAGAGGCCTGTGTGCTTTAATCATCCACCTGTAATGGTACTTACCTGTCAGTAAGAGCAGCCACACACCTTAATATCATTTGAACAGGTGAGTTATATATAAATTCACCCTCAGTACAGTTGTCATGAATAGGGAAATTAGCTACAGAGACCAAAACTGTTTTTTGTACCAGGCTGTAAACATGTTTATTTCTGCTGTGAAGTTGGACATTTGAACATGGGGACTTATGGAGACTGACTCACTTCTGGAGCCAGCCTCAAGTGGCCACTCAAGGACCTGTAGCTGTTGGCATTGGCATCTCCCAGCCACAGTTGCTGGTTGCCGCTTGGTTTCATTTAACTGCACATTTAAGGCCTTAGCGTTAGCTTACATTAGCTAGCCTCAGCTTTTAAAATATGATTTGACATTTCAGTCAACAAACCCACTGTTCTGCATATGTTTTATGGATGGTGATACCACACATTTTCAATTTCATATGTTACTTTTTATTACAGTTTTAACAATAATTGTACAGATACAAATATTGATGCTGATCACAAAAAACAAAAACTGATTAATTGTAAGAATAATTAACTGGAAGTTTCATGCTGATATCTGTCTATGTGTAAATTCAAATTAGTCAGTTACCACTTTTACTTTGGAGGAGGTTGTGGAAAAGTATGTTTGATCACCCTGACCACTGTGGGAATGCCTCAAAACGACTGTTGAATCTTCGCCAGGGCCCAAGAAGTCTGGCTGACTACTCGGTGGAGTTTAGGACATTGGCAGCAGATGCTGGGTAGAAGGACCAAGCTTTTCAGGGCGTGTTTTTGAATGGACTCTGTGAGCAACTAAGGATGAATGACTTTGACTCTCTTGTTTCCATTGCTATTAGACTGGATAACTGCCTGCGTGAGCGACGTAGGGCGAAGGCTGATCATTTTAAAATGGCCCCCCGTGTTCGGTCGGCACCTTCTCAAGTGAAATCTAGAACGCTACCTAGTCGTGAGGTACAGTCCACTCCATGTCCCGCAACCACCAACCTTAAATTGGATTGTGATGTGGATGATGACGATGATGAATGATGATGATGATAATGATGATTGCAGTTGTAAATGCTTTTCAGGTGCAGTAGTGGTCAGGGCTTAGTTACATTACATTACATTACATTACATTACATTGCATTAAGCAGACGCTTTTATCCAAAGCGACTTACAGAGGAGGACATAAGCTGAAAGAGGTGTAAGGAGCACAGAGTAGTTGTTAGTTTTGTTAGTTTTGTTAGGCAGGGAAGCATTCTTGAAAGAGAAAGGCTTTTACAAGTTTTTTAAAGGTAGAAAGGGATGTTGCTGTTCTTGTAGCCATTGGTAGGTCAAGGCTTAGTGTACAGTCATTTTAAATCAGATGAGCTGTATTCATGGATCGTGGACAACAATGAACAGATGGTTTGTTTCAGTTGCACTCCCAAAGTTTCCTCTAGCCCTTCTTCTTCTTGAGCATCTCCAGATATGTGCCGAGCATCTTCTGAGTGCTGTCTTTACTGATGAAGCTGATGTATTGCTGCATGTCAGCCTCTCTGATGGACATTATCTTGTCAATGGTTGGCTTCCTCATCATGGACTTGGTGATCCGTCTGGCATGGTCTGTAAAGTCAAGAGGAGAACAGTTAACTCAGGCTCTGAAAATGGAGTTAAATGGACCTTCAGTGACTTTTAGATTGACTCTAGATGGTTCTCACTGACCTGACCAAGTAAACCAATGAAGTGTGTAACAGGGGTTTCTTTTGATACTAATTGTTTTTACTGATTTGCTTCCCTGGGACATCATTGTATTAAACTGGGACCTCTTGTTTTTGGTAAGTTTTGAGTCTGTAGCACCTGTGACCACCAACAGTGATGTCATGATACACCCTAGAATCAACTGCTACCACCATAGCAAGACTTCTACCATTGGAGGTCAGCAAAAACAAAATAGTTACTGATGGTACTGATGGTGGTTTAATACTCCAGCAATGCATCATCAATGGGAGGACGAGGTACAAGAAAATATGGAACAAACCATGTTCTGTGTTGATATACCTGGAATAGCCAACCAATTGGTCATGGTCTTTGTGGCTGTGGCGAGGACCTGGTCTTCAGGTACCAGCTGGTCCACCAGTCCTATCTTCAGGGCCTCTGAAGGGTTGTAGAGCAGCCCCAACTCCAGAGCTAGCTCTGTGTTTCTGTGGCCCACTATGGTCGTCATGGCTTCCTTACACCTGCAGACAGCAGCACTATTTGTTTACTACAGTCAATGATGAGTTATTATTTGTTTGATGTAATGCTAAAACTACCATCATCAACAACATGACCACCTCTATCTTTCTTACCAAACAGGTACTACGATGCCAAACTGCGTCTCATTAAAGCCGATGCTGTAACGAGGGTTGTCCGCCATTATCCTGTAGTCACACGAAAGAGACATCAGACAGCCACCTGCAGGACTGGAACCCTGTGGAAGGAGTGATAAGGTAGGCTAACAGGTGACCTGCAGGATGTTTGACTTTCATATCTTTCTCTTTTGTTTTATACGTACATTGATCGCAGCTATAGTGACCATGTTGGAGCTGTAGAGCTTCAGCCACATCTCCTGAACAGCTCTCCAGAACGCTTCATACTGCTCTAGTTTCTTCCCGTACATATCCATGATGTCCAGCCCGGCTGAGAACACTTTAGGCTGGCTCTGGAATGTAGAAACACACACACACACACACACACACACACACACACACACACACACACACACACACACACACACACACACACACACACACACACACACATACACAGGTTAGGTTAATCGGTCAATTTGAAAGTGAAAGTGATTCACTGATTCTAAAACGGAAAAAAAGATCTTCACTACAATCCAGTTAGAATTATTTCTACAGCTGACTTTAACTTCCTCCTAATACAAACACACATCACATGTTAAACCTCAAAGGCTCTGCTGCTTTAAACTGTACCGAGGTGAGGATGAGGCCCCGGCAGCTCTTATCCATCTCCAGCTTCTCCACAGCGATGCAGAACTCTGTGAGGAAACCTAAACTGAGACTGTTGACTGGCGGATTCTGCATGTGCATCACCACCACACCTACAGAGAGACAGAGATGATGATCTCTTTGACATGAAGACTTATACACACAGAGTCTCTACAGATTAATCCCCAAGTGAAAAGAAATTATGTCAAAACATAGAAATGATTAAGAATGGATAACATTGAATATTAGGTCTCAGCTTAGTGTTTTATAGGAACATAGCTGGTCATCAAGGTCAACAGCAATATCTAATTTACATGGCTTAAGGGTCAGGCCGTTTAATGGTTGGTCTTGTGGTACCAGACAGATTGCATCGGAGATCTCTGATCGTCTTAGGATTTTGAAATGCAGAGGAATTATTTGGTGGCATGGCATGGCTGGAATATAGTTCTCCCTCCATTCTCCTCCCTCGTGCATTAAAACAACCTGGACATGCAGCTTTTTATACTTTGTAACACAGAGGACTTTTTAAAAGACAGATAAAGGTTCAGAATTGTTAAAAAGTACATGACTTCTGATATGTCACAACTATGTCACTGCTCTAATGACTGCTTGGTTCCCCAATGGAGTGCTTTTTTCAAACTCTTAAATTGCTTTCAGTTTTAGCAACATGAGCTTGGGGAAAGTCCCCAAACTGTCTTCAACAAACAGTTCAGAGACTGACTTGTAAGTTTATCTCTTGGTAAGTTGAGTAAGGGACACAAAAAGCAGCCATGTGATGATGCAGACTTTTTTTCCAGACAGAAAATGAAAGCTAAAAGGACATATTGAAATCTGAAAAAAAAGAGAATGATGAATGTTTGTGAAGCAGTATTAGAGATAATTATTGAAAAATATTTATGAAAACTGACAAAACAATTCAGCTGTGTTGTAATAAGGAGTGATGGTGAGGACGTTAAAATCTTTACCCGTGCTCTGGTTAAAATCCACTTTGAGTTTAGGTGCGGTGGAGTTGTTCCTCCTCTGAGCGACGAGGACGGGAGACACACACACTCTGCCATGACTGCTGCAGGACGACAGCCGGGAGAGAAGACCTGCACACATACACACACACACACACGCGCACACACACACACACACACACACACACACACACACACACACACACACACACACACACACACACACACACACACACACACACACATACACACACACACACATCATCATTATTTAAGATGCAACTAAACATTTCATGCAATGTTACACACATTGTACATTCAATCTATCAGTTTCATCCATTAGACAGATCTGTATACAAGCTATATAAGGTGTAAATAGAGCATATGGCTTGTTTTATTTTTCTATATCTTCGATTTCTCTATTTTATTTGTATTTGTGTATATTTTCTTATTTCATCACATCATAACTTTAGTTGCTCTAACAAGAAAATTTCCCCGGTGTGGGATCAATAAAGTCTTTGTTATCTTATCAGTGTAAGATTGACCTTTATGAGCAGCTTGTGTGTGATTACTGTGTTCAGAACAGGAACCAGGACCTCATTCAAACAATAGTTATTTTTATTATCAATTCATCTGCTGAATACTTTCCTGATTATTTGCTTCAATTGTTGAACTGCTCTATAATAGTAATGATAATACATAGTAATAGTACATAGTTCATGGAGCCACAGATATTTCACTTTAAATTGTTAATAAATAATTAAAATAGTTTCTTTTTAGTCGATTAACTAATAAAATAATCAACTAATCATTGCAGCTCTACTGTTATGTCACTGTTGCTCTACATAAAATGCCTGCAAAGATGTGTGTCCACCTCAAAGTTCTTCTCTTATGTAGTCGAAGACCTGGCCCTCCCTTAAAGTAAACATACACACATACCTGATAAGATGCTCTTGTTCTTCAGCGTAGCTCTTAATGCCATCTTGCCTTTCTCATCAACATGCATGAGACAGAAAACTGTTGCTTCCGCAAGGTCAACACTGGATTTATAAGCATCCATGGGAGTGACCAGGAGGCCAAAAAAAGAAAAAGAGAGAGGTTTGTTCACTTTCACTGCTCTTTTTCTTTCTCTTTCTGTATGTCTGTGTGTGTGTGTGTGTGTGTGTGTGTGTGTGTGTGTGTGTGTGTGTGTGTGTGTGTGTGTGTGTGTGTGTGTGTGTGTGTGTGTGTGTGTGGAGTACATTGTGTTTCTGAAGGAGAGGCCCCACTGAACAACCATTTCCCGTAAGTGTATCACGTTGATTTGTCTGCTGTTGTTCCTCTTTAGCAGAGCAGCAGCAGGTCCAGAGTCTATTCTCTGATGCCCTTTGCAGGAAAACTGCTCACTTTAAAGTCCCTATACTGCTCACTTAAATGAGAGAAGTGAATGTCAAAACAGATTATATTTGTTTATCTCACATCATATTTACTGAAGTAAATATTGAACTCATATCAAAAATCTTTCAAACATTCTAAGACTAAACTCCAGCAACAAAGATGTCTCTCTTCTCTGTCTCTCTGTTAATCTGGTTTTACCAAAGATGATCTCTAACAAGTGGTATGGGGAGAAAATGTCTAAACTCTGGAAATTTATGGGAATACTAAGCTCCCCAGCAATGTTATGTATTTACTTAGTTTCCACTGTAAATCTAAAATTGGCTCCACCTACAGAGCATCATAAAGGGGTCGTGCTGGATATTACTGCTGTTTATTATAACAATGATGTGGTACCCACAAAATGAGTGTTTTTGTTGAGATATTACTGTTTCAATTTATTTCATCACTGAGAGTCACTTTAGTTTATTGCTATCGTATTATTTATTTTATTACAGTCTGTCTAACTGTTTAATTTAGAAGAAACACACTGACATGCTGTTGCATGGAACGGACACTGGGTGGCAGCACTTACTAGCAGCGTCACCGGGGAGTCTTAGCGAAGCAGCGCGAAAGCAGGCTCATAATCCGGATGAATGGAGAAGGAGCAACAGTTGTCCTGCTTTGCTGATTTTTATTTTATAATTCCAGGTTAGTTACTCACCTTTCCTGTGGATTTAGAAGGTTCAGGACTTACAATGAATCTCTGCTGAGGTGTAGTCCATAAGCGGAAAGCTTATTAAGTGTGTAAATAAAGTGTACATTGTAGACGGTACGTGATGTTTGGGGTAGAGATAATGGCGTCCGACACCGTCGCCAAATCTCACTTTTATTTGTTTCTTTCGGCTCCTGGGCATTTGTGTGTTATTACCTGTATGTAGCGATGTGTAAAAATAAGTTGTATGTGTGTAGTTCATTGTTTCAAATGCTTAAGCTGATGTTAATGCGCAGTTTAAGTTCAGTTTTATTGGCGGGAACACATAAAACAATGTAAGAGTTCGGGTTTACGGGTTAAAGCGGCAAGCTATGGGCCAGCCATGTTTATTATTGTAGTCATTTTCAAATAGTGTCAATCTGAAACAGTTTAACTGCAAGGGAGGTTTTCTGTTATATTAATGAAGTGAGCACTTAATATATTTAACGTACTTTATGTACGAGTTTAAAAAGATAACACTCTTTAAAGGAGAGAAGAAAGATGTATGGGTAAAGTGCATACATGATGAATGTTAGAGATGACATGATTTAAAAAGGGAAGATGTTTATCTCTGGGTTAATGCAAGTTTGGATGTTTATTTCTTTCTATGGAAAAAAATGACATGTTATGTGAATGTTAACTAAAGCTGGTAACTCCCAGTGCTGTGATGCAGACAGAATAACAGAAATAATTCATGATTGCAGTGAAAAAAGTTTAAGTTGATAATAAATCATAATCCGGATGAATGGAGAAGGAGCAACAGTTGTCCTGCTTTGCTGATTTTTATTTTATAATTCCAGCAACCTCCAATCAGAGAGGGTTATCTATATATCTGCCTGCGGGGACCAAGCCGGGACCCGCTACAGATTCTTGGGGGCTCGTCCGGGATCCTTCGGTGCCATCTATTGGATTGGAAGCCGAGTGATGTTGATGATACAGCTGACCAGCAACTAGGAGGCCCGTACCATCCAGCCGTGGGGACTGCAACCGTGGACGAGTGGAGGTCGGTGATCCAGAGACGACTGTGCCATCATCTAGTGGAGGTCGGTGATCCAGAGACGACTGTGCCATCATCGAGCTGTGTTGCCAGCCGCGAGTGAAACGAGGGGTCATCATGTCGAATGGTGGAAGGAAGAGCCTGGTGTGGGACATCAGGAAGAGCCTGCTCACCTTGTCAGCTGACGAACTCTTTCGGGTTGCCAGAGCGGTGGATCCAGAGCTGGATGCGGACCAGTCAGAGTCGATGGAGAGAGATCAGGAGGTATACTACGACCACATCAACTCGTTCATGTATAGTAAGCAGTTACTTGAAACAGAGGACGAGGGAATGGTCCAGTTGCTGATGCTAAAAGACGCTATTGATAATATAGTGAAAGGTCGTGATGATGTTATGTCACTGCTAAATGTAAAGGGTGATTCTGAGTTAAGTACTGCGCAGAGTGGTGAAAAGCTTGTTAACCTTGTTGGTTTGTCTGATAGTTTTGTCATTAGCCAAACACCTCCTGAAGTCACCACAGACACTCACATTCAGAGTCACCACACACCCATTTCAGTCAGTACTGCATCACCTAGTGATATTGCTACACCAGATTCAGGCTTAGTTAAGGCTACAGTGTTAAATGCACCTGACACAGCAAATGCTGATTTACTTAAAGCTCTCGCTAGCTATGAAGAGCTGAGCAAGAAACTCCTACAGTGTATACCAGCCCATACTATGCCACCACAGACACACATGCCCCCGCCCTCTATCTTGCCCTGCCAGCCCAGCAGCAGTCTACCTGGTGAGCCTGCCCCCCAGTCGGCTCGCGAGAGGATGCTGTCCTTGAGGGAACTCAGCTACATACCTAGGAGAGAGTTCAAAGTGCAAGGTGGTCAGGTGGGTGATCAATCCTCTGACATTGGTTACAGTAATGTCTGCAAGCAAATTGAGGATGGAATCAGCGAGGGATTTTCCGACTCAGAGATTGTTCGTGGGGTGCTCAAAATCATAAAACCAGGCATCTTCAAAGAGATGTTAATAAACAAAGATGACATGACGGTGACTGAGCTCAAGGGGTTTCTCCAAACTCACCTAAGAGAAAAAAACAGCACAGAGTTATTCCAAGAGTTAATGTGCACGAAACAGGATGAGGACGAGACACCGCAACAATTTCTTTACCGAGTGATAGGTTTGAAACAACGCATCCTATTCACGTCAAGACTAGCTGACACTGACATTAAATACTCTGCAGCTACAGTACAAGATGTTTTTCTGCATACAGTATACCAAGGCTTTGGACACAAACACACTGACATACGCAGAGAACTCAAACCTTTATTGTCAAGCCGTGGGGTCACTGATGAGACGATCCTTCGTCATGTGATGAAAATCACTAGCGAAGAGAATGAGAGACTGAAAAGACTGGGCTCTTCTCGCCGACAAACCGTAACAACTGCACACAGTGCGCAGCTTGAGCCTGATGGGGTACAGAGATCTAACCCAAGGTCAGAGAGTGTACAGTCCAAACCAAATCAAACAAACCCAGATCCCCTGAGGGAACTCACGACCAAAGTAGAGGAACTCACCAGACTGGTGATGACCATGCAAAACCGAAACCAACAACAGCTAACTCACGATGGGCGCCAGTTTAACCAAAATAGAACACAATCGAGACGTGGAAAACAATATGGTTGTCCAAGCTGTCTGGCGCAAGACAGACAAGACTGTAGACATTGTTTCATATGTGGGGATGAAGGACACCGGGCAGCAGGCTGTCTGCAACGGCCAAAGAGACAGGGAAACTCCAACCGGCCACTGGAGGGGGGACATCTAGTGACCGAGTCTGGAAGTGAGTCCCAACCGGCAAGTCAGGAAAAAAATGACAAAACACACCCCTCCTCACCCTCAACCCCAATAATGACAAGCACACAAAGTCACCGCGCCCAAGTAACTCAGACCCCTCCCAAACTACCACGGGTAGCTAAAGCTAAAGCTGTTGCTAGCCTGATTGGAAAAAGAGCCCTAGTAGAGAGCTATCTAAATGGCTTAGTAGTCACCTCATTGCTCGACTCAGGTTCACAAGTCAGTATAGTCAGCCGTGCCTGGAAGGATGAATACTTACCTGACCTCAGCATCCACCCAGTCTCTGAGATCTTAGGAGAGGAGGAACTGAGGATCATTGCAGCAAATGGCAGTCTCATTCCATATGATGGGTGGGTAGCTATTACAGTGAACTTGCCAGGGAACCTGGACCCCAATCTGTCCATTAGTGTCCCATTCCTTATCAGCAGCTATCCTATGGATAGACCATTGATTGGCTTTAATGTTTTGGAAGTGTTAGTTTGTGGCCAACCAGAGAAGCTAATGCCAATGCTTGCTAACCTTCTAAGTAATGCCATATCTCTCCCCAGCGAAAGAGCTGAAGCTCTAGTCAGCTTTATTCAGACTTCAAAGTTAGTCATGCAGCAGGGACACGTGAGAACAGGGGCCAAGGACGTCATACTCCCAGCTGGTAAAGTGTCTTGGGTGAAGTGTCGGGTTCCATCAAACATGGATGTCTCTACCCGATTGGTGCTGTTCGAAGCAGACGAAGACAATCTGTCGTCTGGACAGTGGGATGTAGGGCCAGGTTTGTTAGAAATCCAGAACCCAACCAAGCCCTATGTCACTATTCCAATTGGTAACAACACCAATCATGACATCACAATAC
This sequence comes from Collichthys lucidus, assembly GCA_004119915.2. Taxonomy (NCBI): domain Eukaryota; kingdom Metazoa; phylum Chordata; class Actinopteri; family Sciaenidae; genus Collichthys; species Collichthys lucidus. The sequence goes on from CM014100.1 coordinate 26,035,480, forward strand.
CACGCAAAACAGCTCTAGGGATCCTGCAGCATGTTGAAAATGTTGTGGAGGCAGATACCCTGGACAAATCACAGCCTGCCGCAACTGTCAGCGAGGTCACAACCACTCAAGCCAGCAGCTCAGATTCGCTTCTGTGGAACCCACCTGTAAACCTCGACCACCTGGAGGAACAACAGCAGGAGGCTGCCAGAAAGATGCTGTATGAAGAGTCAAACGCCTTTGCAAGGGATGGAGATGACATTGGCTGTATCCCAGATCTGCAGATGGTAATCAACCTCAAAGACGATGTCCCTGTGCAGAGAGCGTACACATCCATCCCCAAACCACTATTTAAAGAGGTAAAGGAGTACATTCAAGACCTTATTGTAAAGGGATGGATAACGAAATCTAAGTCCGCTTATTCTGCCCCAGTGGTGTGCGTGCGGAAGAAGGACGGCACTCTGCGCCTCTGCATAGATTACCGCCTCCTAAATCAAAAAACTGTACCTGACAGGCATCCACTTCCACGAATACAGGATTTGACAGACACACTGGGTGGGTATTCGATGTTCAGCATTCTTGACCAAGGTAAAGCGTACCACCAGGGGTTTGTAGCAGAGGGGTCACGCCATCTCACTGCCTTCATCACTCCCTGGGGGCTTTATGAGTGGAAAAGAATCCCATTTGGACTTTCTAACGCACCTGCAGCTTTCCAGAGGAGCATGGAGGAGATGTTGGGATCGCTGAGAGACGAGTGCTGTGTTCCATACCTAGATGACCTACTGTGCTACTCCAGATCCTTCAGTGACCACGTGGAGGTGATCCGCAAGGTTCTTCAGGCACTGCAGCACCATGGGGTGAAGCTACGGGCAGAGAAGTGCGAGATGTTCCGGAACGAGGTTCGCTATGTTGGGCGTTTGGTATCAGCTCAAGGAGTTCGAATTGACCCCAAAGACCTTGACGCGGTGCTGGCTTTAAAGACCAAACCACCCCAAACAGTGGGTGACCTCCGACGGGTTCTCGGCTTCTTAAGCTATTACCGCTCCTACGTACAGGACTTTGCTAAAATGGCGAAACCACTGTATGAGTTGCTCCAAGTTAAGTTCGCAATGCCCCAACCTTCCCCACGTCACTGCAAGTCCAGGGGTCCCCAACTCCCGTCCAAAACACCTATTGAGTGGAAAGCTGATCATCAAAGCACCTTGGAAAGACTAGTCAGTATGCTGACCAAACCCCCAGTCCTCGCATATCCCAACTTTGAAGAACCATTTGTCCTTCACACCGATGCCTCGGAGAAAGGGCTTGGTGCAATCCTCTATCAGCAACAGGGTGGGAAAATGCGAGTGATTGGGTATGGATCACGAACTCTGACACCAGCGGAACGGAACTACAGACTACACAGTGGAAAACTTGAGTTCCTGGCTCTGAAGTGGGCAGTGTGCGAGAAATTTAGGGACTATCTCTTTTACACTCCACATTTTACCATCTACACTGATAATAATCCACTTACCTACATCATGAGCACCGCAAAACTCAATGCGGTTGGACATCGCTGGGTTGGAGAATTGTCAGAGTTCCGCTTCAATATCAAATACAGACCTGGAAAAAACAATATCGACGCCGATACTCTCTCACGCATCCCACTCGATATTGACAACTATGTGACAACATGCACTGAGGAGCTGTCTCAGGACGTGCTGCATGCAACCTGGGAAGGAGGTAGAGCAGCCCAGAAGAAAGATGTAGCATGGATAGCTGCACTTTACACGTCCTCTGCTGAGATATTGCCACAGCCTCAGTCACTTCTGCCTGAAATAAGCCTTGAAGACCTGGCAAAAGCCCAACGAGATGACCCTGGAATAGGGGAAATAATAAAACTGAAAGAGACCATTAAAACTCTCACTGATGGGGTCAGAAGGTCAGTGGGGGGGCTCACTCGCAAGCTCCTTAATGAGTGGAATCAACTACAGTTGGAGAATGGAGTCTTGTACCGCCGGACGGCAGAAAGAAAACAGTTAGTCCTACCTGTCAAGTACCATTCAGTTGCCCTTAAACATCTCCATGACAACATGGGACACGTTGGTACAGAACGTGTACTCCACCTCGCCAGAGAGCGTTTCTATTGGCCGTACATGAAGAGATATATAGAAGATTATGTCACAAGAAAATGCAGCTGCATAAAACAAAAGAAACCCTCCACGCATGTTCGGGCACCAATGGGGGGCCTGACCTCTGCTTCCCCTCTCGATCTGGTCTGCATCGACTACCTACATCTAGAGAAGAGCAAAGGAGGCTTTGAGTACATTCTGGTAGTAATCGACCATTTTACCAGATTTGCTCAGGCTTACCCAACCAAAAACAAATCAGGACAAACTGCAGCTGAACGTATATACAACGACTACATACCTCGTCTTGGTTATCCAAATCGTCTCCACCATGACCAAGGACGCGAGTTTGAGAACAACCTTTTCCGCACCCTTGGACGGCTCTCGGGGGTCGGGCACTCACGAACATCCCCGTACCACCCACAGTGTAACCCTGCAGAGCGATTCAACCGCACACTGCTTCAAATGTTACGGACATTGACAGACAGAGAAGAGGAGAGATGGAAGGAACATCTACCACAAATGATACATGCATATAATTGCACTCGTCATGAGTCCACCGGGTATTCACCTCATTACCTGCTGTATGGACGACACCCCCGTCTCCCTGTGGATCTCCTGTTTGGATTATGGGAAGACAACGGATCAGTGACGCACAAAAGTTACATTGAGAAGTGGTCAAAGAGGATGACAGAAGCGTACAAAATCGCAAACAAAGCCAGCTTGTCATCAAGTGCAAAGAACAAGTCCTACTATGACCAAAAGGCGAGGGGAGTGGTCCTCAAACCACAAGATCGAGTACTGGTTCGGAACATGGCCGAGCGAGGTGGACCCGGTAAACTTCGCTCATACTGGGAGAAGAAGATTTATGTGGTGAAGGAGCAAATCTCTGACAATCCTGTATACATCATTCATCCTGAGGGAGACCCGAATGCGAGAAACAGAACCATACACAGGAACTTGCTACTTTTAGTCAATGACTTACCTGTTGAGGACCCAGTACAGTCAGCTGACACAGTCTTAACACCCCCTCAGAGACAAAAACAACCTCGACAGAGGGCAAGCTCTGCTGAAAATGATGGGGTACCAGACACTGACGATGAGGATGAATGGACAGGAGGTTATTGGTTGAGAACACCTGTAGTCAGAAGGGAAAATGATCAATCTGGACGTGGCAGTCAAACAGCCTCAGAGGGAGGGCAAAGGTCGGTGTCCAAGCAGTTTCCTCCTGCAACAGTGCCTGTTCAGGCTCCAAGGGAATCAACTGTGACCCACAGAGAACATTCAGAGACATTACCAAGAAGAGGAACCGAACCTATGGATGCATACTTACCGGAAGGAGAGCACAAACAAAACATCCCTGTAAAAGGAGGAGAAGTAGAATCGGTGGGTGATGAATCAGAGACAAATGAACAACATGATGTTGTATGCCCACCTCAGCCTGAAGAGGATGACCAAAATGATCAGGTTGAACAAGTACAGGTGGAAAGACAGAGTCCTCCCCTTCAAAGGACTTTTCCTGCAGAAGATGAACACAGAGAGGTTAGGAGGTCAGCCAGAGAGAGGAGACCAAGGCCAATGTTCACTTATGAGTCACTGGGTCAGCCTTCAATACAAACCCATGTAGACTCTATCTCCCCACAGAACACCGCAGCCTCCCTGCCTTTCATGCAAAACATGATCAGACAGTTCATCTTACCTGCCCCTTACACGCCACACATGTACCTGCCTTGCACATGTTACATGCCAGTCACAACACATGTTTATTAAGGAAAAAGAAAAAAAGGGTTGTTTTTTTTTGGTTGTAACAAATGTCGGGAGCCATTTTTGTTTGTCGGGGTGGATGTGGTACCCACAAAATGAGTGTTTTTGTTGAGATATTACTGTTTCAATTTATTTCATCACTGAGAGTCACTTTAGTTTATTGCTATCGTATTATTTATTTTATTACAGTCTGTCTAACTGTTTAATTTAGAAGAAACACACTGACATGCTGTTGCATGGAACGGACACTGGGTGGCAGCACTTACTAGCAGCGTCACCGGGGAGTCTTAGCGAAGCAGCGCGAAAGCAGGCTCATAATCCGGATGAATGGAGAAGGAGCAACAGTTGTCCTGCTTTGCTGATTTTTATTTTATAATTCCAGGTTAGTTACTCACCTTTCCTGTGGATTTAGAAGGTTCAGGACTTACAATGAATCTCTGCTGAGGTGTAGTCCATAAGCGGAAAGCTTATTAAGTGTGTAAATAAAGTGTACATTGTAGACGGTACGTGATGTTTGGGGTAGAGATAATGGCGTCCGACACCGTCGCCAAATCTCACTTTTATTTGTTTCTTTCGGCTCCTGGGCATTTGTGTGTTATTACCTGTATGTAGCGATGTGTAAAAATAAGTTGTATGTGTGTAGTTCATTGTTTCAAATGCTTAAGCTGATGTTAATGCGCAGTTTAAGTTCAGTTTTATTGGCGGGAACACATAAAACAATGTAAGAGTTCGGGTTTACGGGTTAAAGCGGCAAGCTATGGGCCAGCCATGTTTATTATTGTAGTCATTTTCAAATAGTGTCAATCTGAAACAGTTTAACTGCAAGGGAGGTTTTCTGTTATATTAATGAAGTGAGCACTTAATATATTTAACGTACTTTATGTACGAGTTTAAAAAGATAACACTCTTTAAAGGAGAGAAGAAAGATGTATGGGTAAAGTGCATACATGATGAATGTTAGAGATGACATGATTTAAAAAGGGAAGATGTTTATCTCTGGGTTAATGCAAGTTTGGATGTTTATTTCTTTCTATGGAAAAAAATGACATGTTATGTGAATGTTAACTAAAGCTGGTAACTCCCAGTGCTGTGATGCAGACAGAATAACAGAAATAATTCATGATTGCAGTGAAAAAAGTTTAAGTTGATAATAAATCATAATCCGGATGAATGGAGAAGGAGCAACAGTTGTCCTGCTTTGCTGATTTTTATTTTATAATTCCAGCAACCTCCAATCAGAGAGGGTTATCTATATATCTGCCTGCGGGGACCAAGCCGGGACCCGCTACAATGACAGTTGCTTTTCTCTCATAATCACTGGAGATAAAGAGTGGGACTTAATCGTCTCGAAGAGTCAGCAGGGTTCTTCCCGGGTCCTGGTCACTTTTACACATATAAACTGGGTGATTTTTCTCATGTAGGTGTACTGTTGTTTGTCCATTTATTCATATTTATTATGTTATTTTCAAGTGTTGAATCAAACAAAAGAAGTTGTGTTTATGGTTGTTCCTGTTTTCCAGGTAAAGCTGTTTGTTCATTGAGTTGGAATCAACCCCGCAGATTTATCATGTGGCCCTTTGGAGGGGATCGACCATCATGTTGGGCACCACCGGACTAAAACCAAAGCAACTAAACCACCTCAACCAGCTACAACAGTGTGTTCTGAGTTTGTCAGACCAGAGAAGAAAGTGTTATTAACCACCCAGCCAAAATGGAATGATTAAAAATATCGACAACTTTATGAAATTAGATGTTAAAATCGGGTAAAAATTAATTCTCAGCTCCAGGCTGAAACCACACCCACTCATGGGAGTAGTCGAGAGCCATTTTGAAGCGACTGAAACGTGTCAGATGAGTTCAGAAAATGACATGACTAACTTTGAAACACAGATGAATTCATCTCTATCTCTCTGCTAGGGATGCAGGGGTATGCTCAGGGTGGGGTCACATGTTTTTAGCAACTATTTTCAACATATTTAATGTGTTTTGAAAGAAATCTTGGAATTGCGTTTACACAGACTTTAAGTGTACGGGGTAGGGCATTCAGTAAAAGATGAATCAGAGAGGAAGAGAGAGAAAGCAGTGGGGGGGGGGGGGGGGGGGGGGGGGGGGGTGAGATAGATGTATATATGTGTGTGTGTGTGTGTGTGTGTGTTGGTGTAAAAGACCCGGACAAAGCACAGGCGTGTGACCATCGCAGACACCGAAGCTCCTCTCAGTCAGTGAGTGTATCATTTCACCTTACCTATGAAAATTCATGTTTTTGTTTTGGTGCCTGTGTGTGCGTGTGCGCGCGCGTGTGTGTGTGTGTGTGTGTGTGTGTGTAATTTTTGTATCTCTAAACACTAAGGTATAGTTATAAGTCCAGATTGGTTTGTGGGTGGTTTGATGTGTTTATATGTGTGTAGCCGTTTTTTGGTGTTAATAAATGTTTACCATAAGATAAACATGAGGTAAACAGTGGCATGTAGTGTTGAGTTTAACTGTCCTAAACATCTATGCATGTGTAACTGCATGTTTGTTCATTTTATCATACAGTAGGTTAGATTTGCATGTATGATTTTCTTGTAAATGTCTTAATGTTAATCCTCTTTTGTTGCGTCACTTCTCCACCCAATCCGTCGCCTTCAGTGTTAGCTGTGATCGAGCATCATAGGAAATCCATCGCTGTGCGTCACCTCTTCACCCTGTAACCTGGGGGACACACCTCTCCCCTGCCGCTTTCACTTTTTATCTGTCAGACCCCATCCTGTGTCATCATGGATTTTTTGGGAGACATGGGCAGCGGCTGTGACGATGAAAACTGCAGCCTTGCAGAGAACTGTCTGAACCAAGAGTGCCATTGGGAGGAACCTGTCTTTGGATTAATTGAGTTAGGTGGGTAAATACAAAAATGTACTATTGTGTAAAGTTTTGCAAATGAAATTTTAAACCCGCAGCAGGCAAAAATCTTTAAAGGAAACAAAACAACACAAAAATCGATTAATATGTTGTGCCATCACCTTTGACTCTGACCTTTACTGTAACTTGTCAGACTGAAGGATATTGTGGTATCTGGAAAGTACAACTCCTTTCCACCATTAGATCTTTTCCCTCTTGCCTTTGATATTAAAGTTTAAGTAAGTAGTATTAAAGTATTGGAGATTCCAAACTGTGTAGGTGCAATCTATTAGTTTTGGCTATGAGGTTTATCAAAGATGAAAATGACAGAGACACCTTCACCTGTTAAAAGGAGCATCAGCATGACTTAAAAAGGGGTTATTTATCTTTCCACTAATTAGATTATTGGTGGTTTGATCCCCGTCTCCTCCAGTCTGCATGTCGAAGTGTCCTTGGGCAAGATACTGAACCCCAAATTGCTCCTGAAGGCTGTGCCATCGGTGTGAATGTGTATGAATTAACTCCTCAAATTGATGAGCAGTTGGCACCTTGCATGGCAGATAATGCCATCAGTGTGTGAATGTGTGTGAATGGGTGAATGAGATACGTACTGTAAAGCGCTTTGAGTGGTCAGAAGACTGGAAAGGAGATATATAGGTACAGTCCATTTACCATTTATTTACATTTACATTTATTTTATGGCATAAAAGTTACACACTATTGCTATGAAAGACACAAATTAAATGCAGTCATGATCACTAACAAATAGAAGAATATGAGACTGACAATGAAGGAATGATTTTAGTTAAACTTTTATTAAACAAAATTTTGTTTGTTTACACATTACCTTCGTTTTTTTGGTTGTTTTTTTTACCTTTTGACAGAGCCAGGCTAGCTGTTTCCCCCTTTTTTCAGTCTTTGGGCTAAGCTAAGCTAACTGGCTGCTGGCAGTAACTTCATATTTAATGTAAAGACATGAGTCTGGTATTAATCTTCTCATTTAACTATCAGCAAGAAAACAAATAAGCATATTTCCCCACTGTTCCATTAAATTCAGTGTATGCATGGTGCATGATTACCATTCTAATGTAATGTAGTGAAGTAAATACACAATGGCACTGATATTCCATCAATATTTTATATTCTAGTGTGTGTGACTGTCATTTACATTCCACTGATGCTCTTCGGCCTGCTGGGAAACTTACTCACAATTTTGGTGGTTTGGCTGCGACCTCACATGAGAAGTTCTACGTACCTCTACTTGAGCAGCATGGCTGTTAGTGATCTGTTGATACTGCTACTGCTGCCTCTGGATCTGTATAAGGTACACACACACACACACACACACACACACACACACACACACACATACACACTTAGGTTAAACGGTCAATTTGAAAGTGAAAGTGATTCACTGATTCTAAAACCGAAAAAACGATCTTCACTACAATCCAGTTTTGAAGAAGACATAATGCATTTGTTTGCAGTTGTTTAAAAAAGCCCTGCTGCTACATAACATGGCATTTAAAAAACAAACTGTTATTCTGACCTAAAAAATCAGAGGTGACTGATGTATCCGTCCCATCAACATCATATTTAGTGGCCACAGAAGCAATAAGTCTGTGCGTACACTCTTACATTTCACTTAATAGAACTGACTAGGACAGGGAGGATGACTTAAGTCTTTGGAGTTTATCCTCTGGGGGCACTGAATAACACTGCAGTCCCTAAAGCTACTCTATCACATGTGTGCATCCTGAATACTAATGCAAGCTAGGTAGTTTTATACTGCTAACTCTCTCTGCTGGTTCTGGTCTGACCACATGTTCACTGTCAGTCCCACCTTTGTGTTACACCATTTCAGTTGACACATCATATCATTGATCCTTGGCTAAACCCACTGTCTTGTACTGTTCTTGTAAATGAAGATATCGTCATCGTAGAATAATCGCTCTGTCTCTCTCAGCTCTGGAGGCCCAGTCCCTGGCTCTTAGGAGATCTTGTCTGTAAGCTGACAATGTTCCTCTCAGAGTGCTGCACCTTCTGCACCATCCTCCACATCACCTTCCTCTCCCTGGAAAGGTACGTGGCGGTCTGTTGGCCAATAACCGCCAAGACCCTGGTAACACGGCGCAGAACCAGAACTCTCATCGGCTGCCTCTGGCTGGGTGCGGCTGTCAGTGCAGCACCGGTGTTGGTCATGGTTGGAGTGGAGGATGTTGAAGGAGAGGAACTAGTGCTTAGTGGATGGAGAGAGGGCGGAGGGTTGACAGGCGTTGAAGGAGATCAGGCAGGATTTATGATAGGTGGAATGGACAGAGAAAGTGGACATATAACCTCGATGGATGGAGGATTAGAGGGAATACATTGGGGAGAACAAGAGAAAAATGGATGGGGTGAAGGAATTGGGGAGTTAAAATGGTTTGGAGAGAGCACAACAGAAGAAGGAGATGAGAAACAAGGAGCTGACGGAGGAGGTGAAGAAGAAGGAAAGCGGCAAAACAAAATGAGAGAAGATGAGGGAGGAGGAATGGAAGAAGGTGTCGATGGAGGTCATGGAATAAAGATTGACAGGAGAGAGTGCCGCTGCACGCAATATGCCATCTCGTCCGGCCTGTTGTCGGCCATGATGATTCTGTCCAACATGTACTTCCTGGTACCACTCTGCATTCTGGGTCTGGTCTACAGCCTAATTGGGCGGACACTGTGGCTCCGTCCACGAAGCAGCCGTAGAGACCAGAGTCACCGGCAGACTGTCAAAATGCTGGGTGAGAAACACACACTCGCCATGAGACATACTTACCTTATTTACCGTAGAACCCTGTTTCCAAAAAGTTGGCATGCTCTATAAAATGTAAACAGAAATCCCATCCATGGTCCATGAAGTAGAATTTCATATTTTGACTCTTCAGCCCATAGGACAGTTTAACATTTCACCTCACTCCATCTGAAATGAGCTCTCACCCACAGAAGGTGATGGCATTTTTGGATTTGGTTCATATATGGTTTCCTTTTTGCATGGCAGAGTTCCAACTTGAGTGTTCCTCAGCCCATGCAGTTATGTCCACCACTTGTCTGTTGTCTTGTCTTGTCTGTTTTTGATGCAGTCTTCAGTCCTGTCCCCTGTGTACAGAGATTTCCTCACATTCTCTGAAACTTTTAATGATATTATGAACTGTAGACAGTAGAATTTACAGACTCTTTTCAGTTTTATGTCACGAAACAATCTTTAGTTGCTCTGCCAGCTCAGTCTTTCACAGAATGGTGAAAGGCTGGCATGACACAAGCATACCCCTGCACCTCAAAACCTGCTCTTCCAGGTCCAAAAACGTCTGTGGTACAAACACTAACACCCCGCAATGATCTGAGCTCACAGCCCGGGCTGTTCGGCTGCTCGACAACAAACTGAGCTACCATTAGCTAACAGCAGCAACAGTTTGCAGCAGTTTACTGTCTATCAGGAAATTCTGTGAATCTGTAAATCCTGAACACAAAGTTACACAGTGCAAGAACAGACGTATGCGGGGGCAGAGTAGGAATTGACTTCTTAATTACAGGTGTAACATTTGGATTTATTAGTGTAAGAGACAACTTTCACCACCTTTGCTTCAAGCATTAATGATCCTGATGTCCTCCACATTTTGTGCTCATCATCACCCTTCTGTCTATTTATTTTATCCAGGTGTGATCGTCTTGGCATTTGTCTTGTGCTGGCTGCCCTTTCATGTGGGCCGGACCATTTTCTCTCTTTCTCTGGGCTACGGTTCTGACAGACAGGAAACATCCACGGATGCAAACTCACGCTTAGATAATTACACTCTCTCTGACGTCAGCACAGACACAAACATCAACACAGACACTGCTACTAAACCCGTTATCCACTCAGACTCAGAAACGCACTTCAAGACCACGTCCAAGACCGGAAAGATGACTGCACACTTTCACGGAGAGAGAGATCAAATGTTCTGTGATATCTGTGCAAATAAAAAGGTCAACATAAACACACACGCTGATGTAGACACACACTTGGCTGAATCTCATCATATGAGCACACACAAACACTTCTATTCTCACGTTATATCACAACACATAAGCACTAGCACGAACACACACAAACTGAATCCTAGCACTGACACAGATACACATAATGTTACAGCACATGGTGATACACAGCTTTCTGCGACACCGACTGACTTGTACAGCGATAATACACACAATGACACGTACACACCGCCTGACGCACACATGTACTTTATGTACTATCTGTCCCAGTATTTCAACCTGGTGTCCTCTGTCCTCTTCTACCTCAGTGCTGCTGTCAACCCTTTATTGTACAACCTGATGTCTGCCAGATATAGACATGCTGTGCACAGCCTCGTACACAAACGCTCTGACACACACTCTCACCGACTGCACACGCTCACGGCACGGCACTCCACGACTACTTTATAAGGGCAAATATGTATTTTGGTGGTAGGGCTGCTCTGTTATTTATATTTGGACCATAGATTTCAAAGCACAGCTGACAAACCTGTACTTTTCATAATATGTATATTTGTACAGAAGAAACTTTACGTGTACGTAAGTTTAATTACAGTAATAGTGTGCCTGCTTAAAATATAAATGCACTTCCACAAATGCACACCCACACCCACCCACACCCACCCACCCACACACACACACACACACACACGCACACACACACACACACACACACACACGCACACACACACACAGAATAGGGCTATCATTTTGATGTATGTAGTTTCATATAAACTGATGTGTTTTCATATAATATATATTAGATTATGTATCCTGATGTGTCAGATAATATGTATATATATCAGATGATATAAATGCCTTTATTCGATTCACACTGTTATCACCTCTGTGGAGGTCATGTTTTGGTCCATGTTCTTCTCTCTGTCCGTAAGCAGGAAAACACCTCAGAATGGATTTCCTGAAGTTCAGTGGACAGACTGGCCTCGGGCATAGGGACAATTGATTTGATTGAGTCGGTAACACAGGCCATATCTGTCCAGAGATCAGGTTTGTTTTTTTTCTAGAACAGTGTTTATAAAAAGTAAAGAATTCATTTCAAATCAGTATGAGAAATGTTCAAAATAAAAAATAAAAAATCACATTATAGTAATTTCTGTTGCAGTATTTGTTATATTTGTGTCATGTTTTGCTCCAATTTACCACGAGGCATTCAATACCAAGATATTTATCTATTAAGTATAAGATAAAGTACACATGTCAGCTGTAGTATTTTGCGCACATTAGCACAAATTCATATTTAAAATATTTTAAAATCATTTTAATTTCAAAGCTCATTCATGTCTTTTAACATTGTTGGCACAGTCAGGCTCTCAGGGTGGAAAACTAACTGATCAGTATCACTCTGTATGATGATGATGATGTTCCTGCCAGAGGCCAGTTAGCTTAGTTTAGCACAAAAGACTGGAAATGGGGTAATTAGTAACTTTTTATATATTGTTTGATTCATGAGAGATGTTAAAATGACAGGGAACTGTCAATGATTATTGCAGTTTTCTGACTATAAAGCAGTTTTCTGACTGTACAACCATAGATATATACACATGCATACCGTGTATGTATCTATGCTGTAAAACAGTTTGCTGACTATAAAGCAGTTTTCTGACTGTCAAGCAGTGGTTCTTCTTCAAGTGACCACAGTTTCGAAAAATCATTAACAAAGAAAGGTGAAGCACCTAATAAAATAAAAGGGATGATTAAAAAAAAGTATATAGATTCAACTTAGTATTACCCCATATTTTTGTCTGGTTGTCCATGCCCTGCCTGTGGACATTGGCCTCATGCCCCACATTTGGATGACTGAGTATCACTGCTGTAAAAGCTCATACACACCACCCTTCACTGTCTTGTAGACAGTGTGGTTGTTACTTCCCTGAAAGGCAGGGGAAGAGGGGAGTAACATACAGCAAAAACCGCAGATTAAGAGGAGGTGGGCAGGAAACAGGGTGGTTAATTTACAAAAGGAAAACCATAACCTAGAGACAACACCGAAAGACACATTTAAACTAAGGTTGAGTTCTCCAAAGGGGAGGACGGCTCTGGCCAGAACCAACACACAGCTCACACACTGCCAACATGTCCGCTCTCCTCAACAGGTCTGCCTCCCTCCTAGATATCACCTGGTGATTAGCAATAGTCACCTGTGGTAATCCAGAGAGGAGGAGCAGCATCTGAAATACATAAGGGAACACATGGAGGGAGGAGAGAGCAACCAAACCATAGATTATAGTGAACATAGCACATGATACACAGTAACACAGTATCAGTACCAAAAACCTCTATTAGGAACCATTTAGACATCTTACACACAAGACAGTGCATCAGCCACAACATTATCAACTCCTTTCTTGTGTTTGATCTCAATATTGTACCTCAGCACAGCCAGAGCGCAGCGCATCAGCTGCAGGTTGTGGTTGTACATCTGGGCCAAGAACACCAAGGAATTGTGGGACTCGAAGTGCTGCAGAACGAGTGGCATTGCCGGGGTTTCCTTCTCTTCCTTCTCGAACAGTGGTGTATAGGAGGAGATATCTAGCAAGATAAAACTTTACAGGCCCTTTACTTGCAATAAACTTTATTAAAGGTTTCTGCCCTTTCATCTGGTGAATTTGAGGAACAAAGAACATTTCAGACATTTCAGATTTCAGTCTCCAATTTCCCTCTCTGTTAAGTTCTGTTTTGTTCAACACTAAACTTACTGACTAACTTACTTACTACTTTACAGTCTGAATATAATATTTCTTTAATCTAAAAGCAGAACATTGTGATTAGAGTTTCAGTGATCTGTCATGTGTGTCATGTAGCATATTTATCTCTGTATTTGAACAGTTTGTTTGCTGTGCGTGTGTCTGCCTTACATGTGTCTAGACTTTGTACCCAGTGACTAAAGCTTTAACACACACAATTGATTTCCTGCTGAATTTGTGTGGCAGCAGTGATTTTTCATTTTCACTCTGTTTTTTGTGGCAGTTTCCAGTCACTTACTCCTAATGTTGAGATGGGAATACACTGCAGTACTACTCCAAAGATCGTCGACTGTCTGTACGACACCGCCAGGTATGCAAAGAGCCAGCAAACTTAACACCTATCCCCGTTTCTGTCTTTAATATGTTTTTTTTTTTTCTTTGTGATTTGGGTGCACTAAACAAAAGAGTTTAGTGCACCCATTTTCAAAGACCTGCCTAGTGAGAGTTTGGCTTGTCTGTTCTGGGCTACTTTAGAAACATGGTGCAAGAGAGATCATTCTACGTTAAAGACAACGATTCTTGTGATTTTACCTCTGCCAATAGATGCTCCTAAATGTTACACACTGGACCTTTTACCTGGAGCTGAGTCATAATATAAGCTGAAAATGTCCAACCCAGAATGTTGCAACTGTCATGCAGCCATGCAGGTGTGGTTCCTGATGCCTCCCTGGATGCCTCGCTGGCCTCTCTGCTGTCACTGAACTCCTCGTGGGCTCTGGAGCAGCAGTACTCCACACTGCAGAGTAATATGACACAAGAGCAAAGGTCTGCCTTCAACCGTGACCTCCACACCCTGTTCGGAGGAAACACTACGGTCAGATCATACTGCCATCATGTGTCTCTATTGTTATAACTGTTGTTGTGATAAGATGGTCTTGGCAGGCAGGGACAGGCAGATTATTACAGGACTTTTCATGTCGATTTTTTTTAGTAGTGCACCATGTGTCATCAATTGTGGCCAGGTCAACTAAGCTCATGTAGTGTCTCTGCTATACAAATGGAAAACACATGACAGGTCAGAGCTGGAGGATCCTGTTATGACACCTTTTCTAGTTCTAACAAAAATGTATAAATCTGTATGCCAACACTGTTCAAGTAAGAACAAAAAGTAAATGAAACAACAAAAGTCCATATGGTGCAGAAAATACTTTTTCATTTCCAGTCAAGCGCAGAGAGCAAAAAAAGAGAGCCTGTTTTCCATAATGTCTCAGTGAGTGAATCTGTGTGTGTGTTGATTCTACAGGTGAGTTACGGAGGCGTGGGTGTTGTTGCGCTTGCCCTCTCAGTCCTGTTCGAGATGCTAGCCCATCATCAAACCACTGGGTTGGGCTCGCGGAGCCCTGATAACCGCCTTCAGCCTCCGGACCCCATACGCAGAATGTTCGGGGCTGACGTGTGGTCGGACGTCAGCTCCATTGCCAGCGAGTTGCTCAAACAGGTGGCTTGATTTCATCTGAAACCCATTATAGTCATTGTAATTGTATTATTAAGGGTTAAGCACACAAATTATAAAATGTAAAAAACAGACCCATCAGCTGAGGAAGTCTGGGCAATTCTAGGGTCATTTTAATCACTAAAATATCATGTAACACTGATACAAATAAAATGGAGTCATAAAGTTGGTGAAATGACTCAGGAAGGTCAGTAAAACAGCAACATCTATATCTGAAGTTGAAGATTAGCCATAAAAGGCTACTGGTCCATTATTTATTGTATTTGATGTTGTATTTAATACATACAACTCTGATTCCAAAAAAAGTTGGGATGCTGTGTAAAATGTGAATTCACTAGCATCAACAAGATACATTTAAATGATTTATTGACAAAATGAAGGATTGAGAGTGAAGCATGATCTCGTGTACTTCTTCGGTCTGATGCTGCGGTGTGGGGAAGCTTCGGTAGGAAATCCGCTGTAGCATTCAGGCATGATGGACCCCCTTCAGAACCCTATGGAGAGTGAGATGAAGAGGAGAAACAGGTGGGCAAAAAGGATGTGTGGAATATCAGAGCGGAGGGGACCAGAGGGTATTCATAGGACTGTCGGAAGTGGCGCGGTTGAGGTGTGGCCCGGCTCCTGAAACTCTGCTTTAAGCTCCAATTAAAGCAGAATGTATCAGATTAAAAAATGAGTATAAAATCACAAACACACGGTATTGTTCTATCAGTCTGAACATTAAATATCATATCATTTGGTCTAAAAGGATTTGCAAACGCAGACACATTCTGTTTTCACACCGGTTTTGCACAACTTTTTTTTTGAAAAATGTGTTGGAACCACTAAACGTGTCTCAGCAAGCAGGAACACATCTTCTCAGGGAACATTCAAATCAAGTAGTACTATCATCATCATGATGCATTATTATATTTAATACATTTCGCTAAATCTTTTAAACTGAATTTTCTGTGAAGGATCAGTAAAGTGTTCCTTAAGTGCACAAAATTCCCTTCAAAGTTGTTGAGATGAAGAACTATTCAGACACGATGGATCCAGTTGTATCATTCTTGTATTGTCCTGAGGACACAATGACTCCATCTGAAATCATCTACCACGGCAGATTCCTGCTGCAGCCAATGACCAGGCCAAGATGGCAGCGCTGATGGAGAACTACGAGAGGAAGCTTCAGTCGGAGCTGATGGATTTCTACGAGCGGATGGTGTTACCGGAGAGGAGCACGCTCAGCTCTGCCGGGGTTGGCTTTGTTGTTGATACAAAGCAGTTACAGAATTACAAATGTTATTACCAATGGTGCTTGCACATCTGTTATTACTGCTAATCTTATCCAATACTAGTACCATCGGTGTCACTATAGAGGTGACACAATAACCATAGCACAATTGATAGGTAGACTTTGGATAATGTATCAGCTAATCTAGAGTTAAGAAGTGTGATGATCCTTGTTTTAACCCTGAGCTTGCTGGTCCAGGTCTGTATGGTTGGCTCAAATTTGCAGCATCCAAAGAAAATGTAACATGCAGAGTGTTAAAAGACATTCTCGTACCTTTTGTGTGCAGGTGAAGCAATGGATGAATGGAGCTGCTCTCCATGTCCACACTTTCCTCCACTGGAAGCGTCTAACCGACATATCGGCTGAGGAAGTCTTAAGTCTGGACTACCTGGATCGTGTTGACCCTCTGATCAAGATCTACAGAGAGTATCTGATCAAAATGGTACTGATTTCCTCTTTTAGAACAACTAAGAGGGAAATGAATAGTTCTATTACAGAGATTAAGTACCCACTAGATAAGGAAACAGCTGTAAACACCCAATCACTGAACAGGAAACATTCATTTCCCCATAGAGACCAGCAGAGGTCAGTAGACGACTGCCTGCAGGAGGTAGCAGTGGTAAAATGCTGACACAAGAAACATAAAAACAGAGCAGCAGGTCATCCTACTGTATTATGACTGAAGTATTAACACGACACTACTAAGCTAATTAATGACCAGAAATGAATGTAGTTGTTTTTTGGACGGATTCTTAACTTCTTTATAAAGATTATAAAGTTAGTGTATGTGTTGGTGTGGAAATGGATTGGTGGCTGTGAGTGTGATCATTTTTAGGGGATGTATGATTGAGCAATATTTATGGCAGGATGAATATTACTGGTGTATGTATTGTGAATATCCATCTTTTTATCTTTTTATTTTATGTCATGCTGGTATGTGTATATCATAGGCTGCTACGTCTGTACCATTTGTGGTATGTTGATATGTGTTTTATGGTGCTGTAATCTTCCCTATCTCTAAGACAAATTTCTCCCTGGTCGAGACAAATAAAGAAACCTAATCTAACCAAGACACACTGTTTGCAAGTGTGCTGTGGTTGAGGATTTTATTCATCAATGATCAGTTCAGTCTGTGCACAGGAGTCAAAGATGTCTTATGCTGAAAGCCTCTCTGACTCTGCAGAATATTTCTGGCTGATTTCGTACTTCTGATCATGGAAATAATCTAAATGTTCTGTTTGATCTCTGTGTCCACAGGTTAAAGTGTCTCCGGCCTCGAGGTCCGGCACCAGTGGGCTCCTGATAGTGGAGCCTCTCAAAAACGTGAGCCACTTGGTTCAGTATAGGTCCTGTGAGCGCAGGGCCATCCAGCAGACTCTGGTGGAGCGCTTCCTGCCGGATCAGAACGTGCAGAGGGTAAAGCAGTTCTTCCAGAGCTCCCACAGTCAGCGAGACGCTCTGATCGCACAGTTAGGACACTTTCAGCTGAGGTTTGAGAACAATGACGGATTAAAAAATACAAATGACGGGTAGCTGCCTCACACAGTGGAAGACAAAAAGATGTTTGGCTTAAATGCATGTTCATCACAACCATATTTAAAAAGACTTTACAGAAAATGGTCATAGAAGATACTGTATACCTCCCAGAATGTGCCCATCATGTAATTATAATGGAGCCATTTTAATAAAAAATATAATAAACAAACCCCTCTGCCTGTCATAGCTGCGTGTAAAGCTTAGTATTTCTGTACATGTTCAAACAGTGTGAATCGAGCTGTATTAAAGGTGGTGCTCCATATATACAGAGTTTGGATGTTGTTTGTCTTTGTACCTGCTCCACCTTAGGACGCTGAGAGTCTGCAATGTTACCACTCCGCATAGTCTACCTACAGCTGATGAAATCTGCTAGCAACACTTGTTATTCTGACTATCTTCTGTCAAAGATCCAAAAAGTGCTGAGAATTCATTTCATATACAAATATTATCTGTAACCACTTATCCAGGGTCATGGTGGGGCTGGAGCCTATCCCAGCTGACATTGGGTGAGAGGAGGACAAGTCGGCAGTTCATCACAGGGCACATAGAGACAAACAACTATTAACATTCACACCTAAAAAACAATTTAAAGTCACTGTTAAGTGCATGTCTTTGGACCATGGAAGCCGGAGTACCCGGAGAGAACCCACACATGCACAGAGCTATGAGATGCTATGAGAGAACAGAGAGGGTGGAAGAACTGAACTAGTGTTAGTCTTCATCCTCTGTATCTGTGGCTGAACTCTAAACAAAAAGGATTCTTGCGTGATCTCTCAGGAGGTCTGGGAGTCAGATGTTTAACTCCTGTTTTTTGACATTTATAGTAAGAAGTTATAAGAATGTCAATGTCACTGGCTGGTACATGCAAATCAGTGAATGAAAGGTATTCATACTGTCCAGATTCCTACTGTTCAAAAGTCAAACAGAAGCACAACAACAACACACAACATACTGAAATCTTCTCATAAAATCTACCGAATCACATTTCTATATGTTAGATGAGAAGATTTCACAATATTATGTAAGAGGTTTTCAGTATAGTATCTGAATATACACTGCTCAAAAAAATTAAGGAACACTTTGAAAACACATCAGATCTCAACTAGAAAAGAAATCACGCTGGATATCTTTCCTGATATAGACTGGGTAATGTGTTAAGAACGAAAGGATGCCACATCATTAATGGAAATGAAAACTGTCACCCTACAAAGGGCTGAATTCAAAGACTTCCCCAGAATCAAAGCAAAAAAATGATATGTCTTTGTAGCAACTCATAATGGTACTCAGTAGTTTGTATGGCCTCCACGTGCATGTATGCATGCCTGAAGGATAGTGTCCTGGGGATCTCCTCCCAGATCTGGACCAGGGCATCACTGAGCTCCTGGGCAGTCTGAGGTGCAACCAGGCAGCATCAGATGGACTGAAACATAAAGACCAAGAGATGTTCTATTGGATTTAGGTCAGTCGAGCATAGGGGTCAGTCAGTGGTATCAATTCCTTTATCCTCCAGGAACTGCCTGCATACTCTCGCCATATCAGGCTGGGCATTGTCGTGCACCAGGAGGAAACCAAGACCCACTGCACCAGCATAGGGTCTGACAATGGGTCCAAAGATTTCATGGTGATACCTAATAGCAGTCAGGGTTCCGTTGTCAAACCTGCAGAGGTCTGTGCGTCCTTTCAGGGAAATGCCTCCCAAGACCATCACTGACCCACCACCAAACCGGTCCTGCTGAATGATGTTGCAGGCAGCATCACGTTCTCCACGGCGTCTCCAGACACGTTCACGTCTATCACATGTGCTCAGATTGAACCTGCTTTCCTCTGTGAAATCACAGGGCGCCAGTGGCGGACCTGCCAATTGTGGTGTTCTGTGGTAAATACCAGTCGAGCTGCATGGTGCGGGACAGTAAACACAGGGTCTAGTACGGGATATTGGGCCCTCAGGCCACCCTCATGAAGTCTGTTTCTGATTGTTTGGTCAGAGACATTCACACCAGTGGCCTCCTGGAGGTCTTTTGTAAGGCTATGGCAGTGCTTATCCTGTTCCTCCTTAAGGAGGAAATACTGGTCCTGCTGGTGGGTTAAGGACTGTCTACGGCCCTGTCCAGCTCTCCTAGAGTAACTGCCTGTCTCCTGGAATCTCCTGGAATCTTCTCCATGCTCTTGAGACTGTGCTGGGAGACACAGCAAACCTTCTGGCAATGGCACATATTGATGTGCCACTCTGGAGGAGTTGGACTACCTGTGCAACCTCTGTCTATCTATCTGACCAGATCAATATCCCAGAAGCTGAATTGACTTGATGCTATACTCTGATTGAGCAATGTATTTGGTTTCATATGTGCATGTGAGAGAATGATTCTAAATAATGTCCCTAACGGCCCATCATAATTTAGCAGATATTTTTGCCAGGAGTTGTTGCAAACCGAGCCAGAGGAGATATTGAGCCAAACCAAATGCTAATGTTGCACAGCTAACATGATGACATGTTCATGATAAGAACTTCATGTGGTGACAATCTGTAATTTGCATCTTTTTTGTTCAAACAAATGCTACTTTAAATACGTGACTTTATGAAACTTACCATGGGACCCACAGGCAAGCACTAAGAAAGCTCCATCACTACAAATACTCTCTTTTTACTTCACATACAGGTATCTCACCCAGTGTGCTTCAGCAGAGATACTGTTTTGGAATTAATTTTTAAATATGTTGTCTATCACGTGTGTTACTTCCCCCCACTGATTCATTTAAGCACTCTAAGAGCCATTTTATTTGATTCCATTCATAATTGATCCGTGTGATGCTGTGTGTATCACACGTTATTTGGGGAACATGTTCACTTCATCATTCTCCCCATCACCTCCTCATCACTCACTCACCAGCTCTCTTCATTGTTGATACAGCTGTGTGCATTTTAAACTCACCTGATAAATCCAGTCAGTCCACCGCCACACCTCACGATTCACAAATAAAGAACACTTCCATTGTTCTCCTCGGCCTTTGTCAATATGACCTAGTAAATACAATCAATCAAATGATGGCGGTCTGGACATGTATGTGTGGACAGTATGTATGTGGAGCAGATGTTCACCAAACAGTCATCAGGTTAATATAAAGTTTAGGGCATGAACTCGGATATCTTGGCTGTATGTGTGTGTTGAGGGAGGCCCAGCTCAATTTCCATACCGTGAACTACAAAGTTGAAAAAAGTGTGAGAAATATGATTATTTGCATTCTTCATGGATAGTTAGAGGAGAAGATACCTCCCTCACGTATGTATAATAAATAAGAACCCAGCAGCATAGCGTCAGCCGGGACCAGTAACTTCCCTTAGTCTCTGCTCGTTGCCTAGCCCAGTGTTTTTAACAAACAAGATATAATATGTTAATAATTAGTAAGCTGGATTTTATTATTCTCTTGATATAGCCAGGTTGCTCCTGCTAAATTAAGCTAAGCTAACCTTCATATTACCTCATAGTGTACAGTTTTAGATGTTTGAAGTCAAATTTACATGAGTTTGTCGTAGCATTTGTTCTGCATTAATCTGTGATCAGTATCCTTTTTGTAGCAGATAGATTGTTTGTAATGTAACAAGAACAACAATGTGTGAGGATGCGTAAACGTCAAAACTCTTCATTTCTGGTAAAAAAAAATGCAGTGTAGAGGTTAAAAATGAATTGTGTGGTAAAGGGAGGACAGACAAGGCAGGAAACACAGACATGAGGCAGAAATGCTGCCCAGTGGAGGACGGTCATGGACACGGGAAAGTTGAGATAAAGTTGAAAAAATATGGACGGGGGGTAAACGCATGCTATGTCGGCAGTTTTGATATATGCTATGCTAGCAGTTTTAGAAAACCCAGCCCAAAACATTTGATTGGATACTAAGAATCATGTGAGCTTGATATTCTTGTTTTATTGTAAGACAATGAAAATGGGTGGTGCCAATGATTCGACTGTAGCATTATTAAAGATGTTTTGAGCTAAAAAACAGTTTTCCTTCATGGATGAAATCCTGTTTAATTTTCTGTGAAGAGAATATAAACTCTGCGGCACTCGACTCTGGACAAATGTTGCAGGAATCAGAACTTAAGATCCATACTTCAGACACCAAACCCAATATGGTGAAGCTGAAAAGAAAGATGCATGTAATTAGCTGTTCATTTACCTTCAGATTATCTCTTTCTCTTGTGTGAGAGCAATTAGCAAAGACAAAGCCGCTCCTGTTTTATGGAGATGCTGTGTCTCAGTAGGTTCATTCTTGTTCCGATCCAGTAAACATAGGTGTGTATTCTCTACATATATATATATATATTGCAATCAATGAATCTATACAAGCATGCACACAGAGACACCCTAACACAAAATAACACATGCTTATTACAGACACACTTGACACTTGACTTATAGACACGTACAGCCCCGCCGACAGGGGGGGACTAAAGGGCTTTTTGTCCCGGGCCCTGGGAATTCTGGAATAGATGACGTCGGGCTCAATTATGATACGTTCACTTCAAAATGTGTTGGTTTTTAGGGTAGAAAAGTGCTTTAATTGCATTCAAACAATGACTTATAGATGTTTGCCTTCATTGCCCTTGAAAAAACGGCCAATAACCCCCTATCACCCCTATTCCAAAATGGTTTGGTCTTTCTAGAAAAAAAGACAACAGCATTCGATAAGTGGTCAGTGTGCGCGAGCCTGTTAGTAAACATGCACAAGTCGGGCGCGGCTGCCGGTGGACGCCCGCGTCTCCGCGCTGACCGCGCCCCAGCTGTGCGCCGGCCCTGGCGGGGAGAGGAGAGGGTTCTTCGGGTGGACCCACGGGTGAAAAGTGAGCCTCTCCTCCCCGTCCTCCTCCTCCTCTGGTCGAGGCGGGGAGGGAGAGCCACGCTCTTCTCTTGAGAATTTTTTTGTCCCGGGCCCAGCCAAACCTGTCAGCGGCCCTGGACACGTAGACATGAAAATGCCCTTACACAACACACTGCATACAAACCTCTCTCTCTCTCTCTCTCTTTCTCTCTCTCTCTCTCTCTCTCTCTCTCTCTCTCTCTCTCTCTCTCTCTCTCTCTCTCTCTCTCTCTCTCGCTCTTTCGCTTTTCTCTAAGATCCCTGGAAGGTGAAGGTTTCTGCAGCAAATGATTGAACGATCTAATTATGAGGTGGAGGGAAAGCATCCAGTCGTATTTACTACCAGAATTCATTATGTGCTACGTTGCAGGAGGGATTCCAGTGGAGGCCTCTAATTTATGGAACAAATTTATGCAATATGGATTCAGCGCCTTTGGGCTCAAAAAACACAGAGATGACAACTTTGAGAGAGCTACATGCACATGTTGTTACAAGCATGCATACGTTTGTAAAATTGTGCCTTAAGGGAGTGATAGATGATTTTGTTTGTTACATAGCCAGAGAGAAAGCTTCTACGTCTTAGCAAAATACCTTTTTTCATTCAAAATCTAGGGAGTCTAAAATGTTATTCATGAAATGTTTCTGAGTGATCGTTTAATGAAGCAATAATTAAGCATCAACAAACAAATAGAAGGTTTTTAAAGGTCCGGTCTGTAAGATAATCCTGGCAGAAATGGAATATAGCACAATTAGCTATGTTTAAATTGATGTATGAAAATAAGAATAATTATGTTTTTGTTTTATATCTACAGAATGTTTTTGGTCAGTGTTTAGTATTGTAATACTCATTTCAGCCACAAGAGGCCTAAACGCACCATCATATTCTAAATAGGACTAAAGCTTTTTCATTACATTACATTACATTGCATTTAGCAGACGCTTTTATCCAAAGCGACTTACAGAGGAGGACATAAGCTGAAAAGGTGTAAAGGAGCACAGAGTAGTTTGTTAGTTTTGTTAGTTTTGTTAGGCAGGGAAGCACTCTCGAAACAGAAAGGTTTTTAGAAGTTTTTTTAAAGGTAGAAAGGGATGTTGTTGTTCTTGTAGCCGTTGGTAGGTCATTCCACCATTTGGGGACGACCACAGAGAAGAGTTTAGAGTGACCTTGCTTTGCGAGAGGCGATGGTACAACTAGACGGTTTGTATGAATTCACAGGGGAAAATGGATTACCAGAAATGTTCTTTCACACTAGCCTCACAGAGCTTCTGTATTAATGAATGTTATTCTACATTTGATAAGCAGAAAAAACATTCGTAAGATTATCTTATCATTCTCTGACATTTATTCATGCTTTTGTCCTCTCCAGAATCAGTGAGTCTAAATCACTTGTTGCCTGCCTAAGTGGAAAAGCTGAGGAGCACACTGTTACCTGTAACAATGAATCTTAAGATTTTACTCATATACATTATTTTTTAAGAATTGACATGGAGTCTATATTACAGCTCAGGCTTTAGGAGGTCTTTGAAATGACTCATTTGTGCGTCTGTTCTTGTACTTCTGTCACTGTGACACAATCCCTGCATGACACTGATAAGGTTTATCTAATCTTGTCTCATATGGTGTCTGCTCACAAACACAGAAGAACAAATGAGTGGAGAAACATAACAAATGCAGATGTTTCCAAGCAGGTACACTGCATGGGACAATTAAGCCATGCAGTCATGCTCTGCAGTATGCTTTTTGTATTAAGATGGAAAGAGGAAAATATTCAAGTGATTTTGAAAGAGGGTATATTGTTGGGGCACGGATAGTAGAAGCTTCAGCCACACAGAAACAACTAAACTGATAGGTGTTTTAGAAGGAATGGCAACTGAAGTGAGATCTGCATTTAAATCTGTAAGAAAGACGTCAGCAAACGCGGCCAGGCATTGCAGACTGACAGATTTACTGATCGTGATGCTAATGCATGCAGTGCGATATGTGTGGAAGGAAACCTCAGGTGACAAAGGATGCCATCAGAGAACAGCCAACAGTCACATAGGGAGGATATTATGGCGGGGGCTGCAGTGCACAAAGCCCTCATTACAAACATGAATGCACACTTGAGAGTTCAGTCGTGCAAAAACCAACAGCACGGGTCTACAGAGTACCCACAGAGAACGGTACAGGTCTGGATGCTGGACCCCAACAATAAGGAGATCCTGGAGCTCTGGTATGTGGTGGGGTGGTGGCAGTTTGCTGACATGACATGACATGACATGGGTCCACTTGCCCCCTTAGCATGGTTTCACACAGGATCAGGCGTTCTGGGAAAAACTGAGGTCTTTTAATTCATTTCGGTGAAGGGTCGTGCGTTTCCGCACAGGCAGTCTGCAACGCAGGGGTTGCCACAAAAAAACGCACAGGCGTGCGGGAGAGAGGTTGATCCAGATACAACTTTGGGAAAAACGAAGCCCCACGTCACGGTCCGGCCACCACTCAGACACTCAGATTAGTCAAACCTCCACAGACAGCATGAAATATCTCTGAAGCACAGACTATCCATGTGGATTCACAGACTAAACTCTGATAATCTACCTGTGTGTGTTCTCACTGTTTATTTCATGTACCAGCTTCTAAATCTGAGGCCGACTCACAATTTAAGCTGCAAAATAATGACACAAAGAAGTTTAATTTGATTTGTGTCCGATGATGATTCGATGTCACTTAGAGGGAACTGCAGATCAGTCACTCTAAAGTTGTTCTGACCTACACGGCTGCACACAACAACTATTTTTTAATCGATTAATCAAACAATTCTTTTTCATTAGCTTATTTTTTAATTTTTTGATTGATATAACAGTTGGTTTACCCAAACTAAATATTATATTCAATCATCATCCTGAAAGAGAGACACATTAATCATGTTAGAATAAGGATAACAGTGGCATATTTTATGAAATTAATATTAATAATGTTTGCCAGATGCCTGGTCAAAATGGGATTGCTGTGACACATTAATCTATTTAATCACTGTATGTCAGCTCTTTCCATGAACTGAAGAATCAGAATTTTATTGTAAGTTCTTGACTAAAACTTATTTAATGACACATGGACATGGAGATCTCTAAATAATGAATGAAATGTGGTAAGAAAATTCCATCACAAGTGATGTCATGCCTGATGGATGTGACGCGCTGACTGATGTACATTGTTACACTGAATAATGTTTTATAAAGAGTAAAGTCTTGTTATTTCAAGATTTCGATGAAGTGGTCCCATTATCTTGGGATGACAGCATTTGTGATTTTGAGATAATGACGTAAATAACCTCGAGAAAGATTTCGTTTTGAGAAATAAACACTGTAGTGTAACAGATTTACTTCACAGATATTTCCCATTAGGACCCTTCAACCCTGAGGTGTCGTGGTTCATATGTGCAGGTGTACAGTCTATAACCACCTCTGGGCATGAGGATACAGGATATACAAATCAGTGCACAAGACTGCAGGCATGCTCGTTCCAGTCTTTATACATACAGTCAGTCATGTAATCTGTTGTACAGACTCTAAGGCAGAACCTCGTCCCAAGCAACCTAAGTACCGTAGTAAACCTCTTCTGTTTTACAACCCACCAGCTTCATGGGGGTTATAAAATGACTGAGTATAGTGGCTAGCTGACTGGGCACACCACACACAACACAAATATGAAACAAACACACCAAAAGCAGCACATAATGCATAATGGAAGAATTCAAGTGTGTGTTCCCTGTTTAGGTGTGATCTCCTGGCTGGCTCTGGTAGGTTCGTAGGTCAGAGTCAGAGTTTACACATTGGAAAGTCATTATTCCAGAGGTGAGCATCACCCTAATATGTCAAATATTACACCAAACCACAGCATGACACTTGCGCTGTTTATTCATTTTTTTCCCCAAATCAAAGACATTTTAGGTAGAGGCAACCTCCGCTGCTAACGCAGTGCAGAAGTGCCAAAAACAGTTCTTTAAACATCCATTCGAGGCTGCCTACAGAAGGAGTCAATCTTCATAAGCCCATGGGTGCCCAGTTGTAAGTAGTTTGTTTGAGCAAGAAGGCTTCATTCAGCTCCAACCCATGCTCCGCATCTTAGCAGATAAGGCAGCAAGATGGCGGTGGCCAGAGCTTCATATACAGCTCTGTAGAAACTTGTGGGTGATGTCATGGAGACTCGGTTCATATTTTATACAGTCTATGGGCCTAGCTGTCTTACAGCCGACAAAGCATTGTGATTGGTGGTGTTGTGGCTTTAGTAAAATGTGCAACCGCTCCAGCATCATGGAAAAAAGGAGGTAAGTAGACAGACGGTAAACGACAAAATAGACACTGTTGTTATGGCAAAGTGAACTGACTTGTCATTGTGCATGTGAAAAAACGTCATAATTAAAGTGAACTGTGTGCTGTGACTAAACATACAACAAAACACGGCAGCCACCTCAAACATGGCTGTAGAAACAAACACCTCGGGGGAGTGCTGCTTTCACATTGCGCCCTTTGAGCTGCCTGCGCTGACGTCTTGCTCGGCTGTCTGCACATTGCTCATTTGGGTTTGCATGTGCAATATCTGCTATCGAATGCCAGAGGGGGAAACAACGGCGAGAAAGTTGAATGAGGTCAGACGGGCGGGAGGGGGAGGTAAGATGAGTCTGATCAGACAAATAAAAACTGATTGGATCTGCAGTAAAATGGCTGACAGCATGACGAGAGCCTGCCTCCTTTCAACAGCCAATTGTAGACCTGGGTGTTCCTTTCCATTTCGAGCAGCCACAGCTCATTTACGAGGTGGCCGCAGATATATTTCCCCTTTTCCTTTGTTATACACTTGTCTCTCTGTGCTGTTTGAAATACAGACGGAGGACAGAGTGATAGGAGATGACATGTGACTGAAGTAATGAAACAACCAAAGTGAATTGTGTTGATGTATTCAGCACTTCTGATGCACATGAATCCAATGGTCAATGATCAAATTAAATAAAATCTGTAATCATTGGTTGTTATTAAGCTATAATCGAGCTCAGTAATCCGAACTAGGCCTGACAGGCTGTCAAAAGTATCGATAGTTGTTTCTTTTTTCGATACCACATTGCAAATCAATTAATTGTCTATTCTATTGACCTCTAAGGGGTCCGCAGAGGTACTGCACGGAGTCTGCCAAAAATTGTGGAGAAATAAAATAGTTACATAAAAAATAATACATAAAACATGAAATTGCACCACAGTTACACTGTCATCCTGCGGGAAAAACTACAACATGTGTTCAGTCACTTTTTCTGTACTAGCACTGTTGGTATGTTTGTGGACTTACAAGTCATGTTAGAGGAACACCTGTTAAGGACTGAAGCACCATCCAGTATATATGAATGGCAGCCCTGTTATAGTGATGGAGTGCTCTGCAATGATTACACCTACTCCCCACTACCCAGCACACTTGACTTACGTACATACATAAGACATTGTGCTTCAACAACCAATCAGAGGATGACGTTATAGCACACAACCTTTACACCACCACCACACCACCTGGACCAAAAGGTGGTAATATGTAAATCTAGAAATGCTTATTCTATTAAAAGTGAATTCAAGCTCTGTGTTCTGTAAATACACACTCTAGGTATGTGCACACACAGAACAGACATTCCAGAGTGTGAGATATTTGATGTGTATTAGCTGCAGCATGGCTAAGCTGTGCGTACATGGTCTGAGATTAGTGTCAAACTGTCTTCAAACACGACAAGACCACCGATCATCATGACGAGACATTTATATCAGACGCTGCAAAAATAAGGCTAGGAGAAACAAAACCACCCAAATAATGGTTTAGAAAGAAGGTTCTGGATACACCAGACAAGGACTGGGAGGATCCTCAATGATGACTAAGACTGACCATTCAGATTATTATTATTATTATTATTATTATTATTATTATTATTATTATTATTATTATTATTATTATTATTATTATTATTATTATTAATTTTATTATTATTATTATTATTATTATTATTATTATTACTTATTTACTTCCATTACTATTAAGATCTCTTTTTTCTTTTTTTACCCACATTATTTCCATAATAACCACATTATTTGGTAGGTTTTACACAATTTTATTTAAACTAATTGTATAAGCTTACTGAAATACATATGATTACTATGTACTATGATTGTACATGTATGATTATATGTGACAGTTAAACTCGGCTTAATTTTAAATATATGTTGTGCAGAGCAGAACGTTGTAAGCTGCAAACAAAGAGAAAATAAACGTCCAGCAATTTTTACAGCATGAAATAAAAGCATTCTTTTACTTCATCATTTTCTTCTGGCTCTTATTATTATAATTTTTCATTATTATGGTGACGAACATTCTGCATTTAATCGGCTCTCCTGTTCTTTTTAAGCAACAGAGTCATCAGGACACAGCAGGAAAAAGTAATAAGGAATTAGCTTTAAATGGATTAAAGAAATGTTTTAGTATTTGGCACCTCTTAACATGTTGTCTTTGCTTATCCCTGGAGAAAGTGCTGACAGCTGGAGTGATGTCTCCTATTTTGTTGGCAAAAACTGCTCCCCTGGCAGTTCACTGGATCTAAGCATAGCTTCAATGTCCACAGATTATTCACAGGAGTCACTGTGGAATGCAAAATCGAAAAGGACTGGGAGCTAAGAAATATGAAAATAATGAACCCTTGAAGTCAAATGAGAAGAGGTGAAAATAACATCTGCCTGTGTAACATCCATCGACAACAGCTGCACAAACTAAATGTGGATAAAATCCTTGATGATCATCGCCGCATTGTTGGCTGATGCCACCGCGATAATATCACCCCTGATATGCTGCCACGCCTTTAAGAAATCCAACCTAAATGTTGTCCATCATGCACAGCTCAACTCCCTTCCAGAGCTCTTCAATCTGGAGATATTAATCTAAATATTAAACAAACAAACAAACAAATTAATAAATTAATAAATAATATAATGACAATAAATGTATTTTATATAGCGCTTTGAATGTTTTTTTTAACATGGTCTCTAGTGACAACTCACACTAATTGCTTTTTTCCACCGTAGGAGCTACCAATAAACGTAGAAAACAATATGTTTAAGCTGAGTGGATCAGCACTGCTCAGATAAGCACCAATATGGAAGTCGGCAGTGTTAGTGCTCCTTCTGTCCTTAAACTCCTCCTCTGAGACCTTTTATTGGCAAGCATCTGCTGTAAGTGATTGATTCAAAACAGCAGGCGGTAGTTTCAACAGGAAATACTGACCACCACCAAGTGGCGTCGATATGGTGCCTAGGAGAAAGCTGGTTGGAGAGATGAACAGGGGTAGGTTTTATTAGGGTGTTTCCTGCCATTGAACATGTGTATGAGTCTCAGTTAAAGGTCTAAACTCAGGCCTGTGTAATCTCAACCTTACATGGAGAGTATTATAAATGTATTTCTTATTTATAGACAGTGATGGGAATAACGGCGTTGAAATAAACGCCGTTACTAACGGCGTTACTTTTTTCAGTAACGGGTAATCTAACGAGTTACTTTATCTATCGTTGTAACTCCGTTACCGGTACCAACACGCCGTTACCTCGCATTACTGAACCAACCTACTCGTTTAGAAACTGGCACCTCACTCAACTCGCATACAGGAATGCCTTTTTTTCTCCCTTTGGTAAGGGCGGGATACGTAATGACGATTGGCTAAAGCAGAGATTTCATGTTGAGCCAACCAGAGACACCCGGTGGGCGGGCATACACACAAACCAACACACGGTCGTAGCGCGCACACACACACACACGCACACACACACACACAGCATGTCAGATGAGATGGCGAGTCCCGAGGCTGAGTCTAAGACAGCGTTTTCACGGTGGAAGTATAGGCAGTATTTTAACCTTGTTGAGGTAAAAGGTAAAAATGTACATGTGACATGCACACTGTGTCTAAGACCAAGGACTTTGTCCACGTCAAATGTAAGCAACTCGAATTTAATGAAGCATCTCTCGACTGCACACGCGTCTGTTAAGCTAGTGGCCACCGGCATGCCCCACGATAAAGGCAAGCTAGCTAACAAGGAAGGCTGGATTTTTCTGCTTCAGCTTCTACCCCAAAACTTACCACACAGCAAGAACTCAATAAAATTATAGGGAGGTATGTGGTTGAAAACATGCTGCCATTGAAAGTTTGTTTTAATTTGCAGCATGTCAAGTGTAAAACATGTCATATTGTTTAACTGCTTACATTTGTAAGTAAAGAAAATGCTTGAAGTTCAGTTGTAATTGCGTTGAGGTGCAATACATTAAAACCTGTATGGGTATCTGTTGTTTGCTTTACTCCAAATTATTTGGCATTTTTTAACTTAAAAAAGTAACGCATTAGTTACTTTCCTGGGTAACTAGTTACTTTTATAGTGAAGTAACTCAGTTACTAACTCAGTTACTTTTTTGGGTAAGTAACTAGTAACTGTAACTAATTACTTTTTCAAAGTAATGTGCCCAACACTGTTTATAGACTATCCCAATGTTGGTCAATATATTGGTTGACCACGTTATTCCAGACTGAAATCTTTTCATAGTTGTTGGATTGATTTCTGTGAAGATTCTTTTTACAGAAGTTCATGGTTCACATGAGTGCTTTTGAATGAAATACCTCGAGAACTATTGAATGGTTTGCCATGAAATTTGGCACAGGAATTCTATATAATCATCTAATTGGCTATCCACTTTATTTTGTGGGGTTATGTCATGTTAGTGGAACACCTGCTCAGGACTGAAGCATCCAGTATATATGAATAGCAGCTCTGTTACATGTGTAACTTTTGGCAGATACCTCTGCAGTGATGGACTGCTCTGAGTGGCCGGTCAATGATTACATCTACTCCTCACTATCCAGCACACTTGACCTAACACATTATGTTTAATGTCCCATCCAATCAATGAAAGACACAGACAGCATGCCCCAAGATTACAAAGACACAGACATTCCATATAATTTGAGTTCTCCAAAAATTCACCCTCAGTACAGTTGTCATGAACAGGGAAATTAGCTACAGAGACCAAAACTGTTTTTTGTACCAGGCTGTAAACATGTTTATTTCTGCTGTGAAGTTGGACATTTCAACATGGGGACTTATGGAGACTGACTCACTTCTGGAGCCAGCCTCAAGTGGACGACAAGAGGAACTGCAGTTTTTAGCACTTTTTATGTTGGCTTTTCTTCACAGCCACGGAGGTTGTCGCTTAGGAACGATACGACAGATTCCTAACACTAAGCTAATACTAAGCTAACCCATACACACACACTGATGGCAAGGCCATCTAAAGCAAATTGTCCAATATAGTGCCCAAAAACACTTTGAATGTACTTACAGCAATCATAGTAATGATACATTTCTTGCATGATCATACATTACTTTCCACACACTGATGAATCGCAAACAGAGGCAGCAGCATATCGATCCAGCTGTTCATGAGCTTCCATGATTCCAGTGGCGTAGTACATTTTTAATATTATTATCTGTATGATTTCAGGCCAGCACAGGACCACAACCCATCTATAATCTTTGATGTAATTTTCAATACAACCATTCATTTCAACAATTATGTGAGTCACTTAGTCATCATGGTAGAACGGTTAAACATAACTGAGGTAATGACTTGGTGATTTTGTTCTGTGAACCATGCGGCAGTCCAGCGTCATGTCAAGGCAGGTGGTCTGCAGTATTCATAAGGGTGCAGGTGTTTGACTAAAGGAAGGATGGACAATAAAAACATCACACATATGTTGTATGTTTTTTCAAAGAAAGTAAATGTTTATTTAATATCCTTTAAATATTCCAGTAGAATTTCCAGTTAGTATAATTATTATTTCATTTATACTGTTAGAAAGCCCATGTTTAATCACTGTTCATTTGTTCTTGAAAGAAATACTATTTAGTTTTACAGTGGTCCCTCGTTTATCGCGGGGGATAAGTTAAAAAAATAACGAGCAATAAACAAAATCCGCGAAGTAAGTTTTACAATTATTATACATGTTTTAAGGCCGTAAAACCCCTACAGCTTTTTACACGCATTTTGAACAGTACTCCCTTAAACAAAACACAGAACAATTTAGGACAATGCGTGTTCATACTGTACAGTACGCTGTAAAAAAAAGCATGCAAAATCACACTGGAAAAAATCCGCGAAACATCGAGTCCGCGAAAAGTGAACCGCGATATAGCGAGGGTAGACTGTATTATATTTCCGGTGAATTTCCATTTTTCCCATATTTATGAACGCATCGTAGTCATTCCGACGGTCATTGAACGCACCTCGCATGTGTGAGACGCCGTAGTTTAGAGAGAAGTTTATAGCTCCGCCAAAGAGCAGTGTATGATGCGTTTCTTGCCTGTGTTTTTCCTATATCCTGCATCCTGGGTTTATTGTGTGTGAATGAGAAAAGAAGCAGCAACCCTGGCCAGATCACCAGTGTTGTCCAATTTCTGACCAAAACCTGTAAAAAGAAATTTCAATCACCACCTGTACTTATCTTTAGATGAAAGATGCTATATATGACATTCAGAACCACTAGATGAGACAGCAACAGATGGACGTGTAGGCCACACCTCTGGAGACGGAGTAGAGGTGCAGCCAGTGGACAGCTTCCCTTTACTGCACCATGACCTACTTGATGTTGAGACAGCCTACCTGATTGAGGACTACACAATCAAAATCAAAATTGTCATTGGCTACAATGGAAATAATCAGATAAAATCAAGTCATGAAGAGACAAGTTTGAATCAAAATTACAAATGAAGTAGCGAAGTTTATACAGAGTTTGTAAAGTTTCACAGCCGCATGAGGTTGATTGAGAGAATGCCGAGAGTGTGAAGAGCTGTCATCAAAGCTAAAGATGACTTTGTTCACTACATCATTTCGTTATGGTTTTGAGTTCTTCAGTGTTAAAAGTGTTTATCTACAAAGTATAAAACAATAAAAATAGAAGACAAAAAACTTGACTGGTACTGTACACTGCATAATATAGTGTATAAATATATATATATATATATATATATATATATATATATACAATGCTTTAATTTTGCATATTTGTATATTTGCTTTTCAAGCGTTCATGACGTAGAACTGATCACTCTCTTCTCAATAGTTTCTGATTACCAAAGGAGTCTGATTGCAGATAATCTTTCCAGAGGGAAACAACGTAATCCAACCACTGTCATTAGATTAAAGACGTGAATACAAAAATGACTAATCAGTGGTCAGCATAGTATTCTAATGGCTGCCCCAGTTAAAGATGACTGATTGAGGGAAGATGACTGAACTGAAATGGCTAACTGAACATATTGATGAGACATACGTGGATGCATGTTTGACAGAGGGTGTCATTTTTCATTAAAATGCATTTAGAGATAATGTACTTTGACAATAAGGAACATATCACAGGTTCTTTAGAGAGCATATCCGCACACTCGAAACACAACAGGCAGCACATTACTGCCCCGATGTATTCTCATTTTATGGGAGCATGGCATACTTCCTTACAGTTTCATCAGGCAAAGGCCATTTATATAAAATGAATATGATGCTGTTTGATAACATAAATAGCAGTGTTGTAATGAAGACCACCTAAACCGAGACCAAGTTCTGACCAAGATCAGAGTGCATTGACCAAGATGAAGACTTTAATGGGTTGAGCACAAGTCAAGACCAAGACCACACAGTACATAGCATACTTAGAAGTAGAGCCATTGACTAGGACACATTCTGATTAAACTGAGCACTTGAAATTAGGGGCAGCTGTGGCTCACAGGCAGAGCGGGTCGTCCACTAATTAGATGATTCGGCGGTTCGATCCCCGGCTCCTCCGGTCTGCATGCCGAAGTGTCCTTGGGCAAGATACTGAACCCCAAATTGCTCCTGAAGGCTGTGCCATCGGTGTGTGAATGTGTATGAATGGTTAGATCTTCAAACTGATGAGCAGTTGGCACCTTGCACGGCAGCCAATGCCATCAGTGTATGAATGATATGTAGTGTAGAGCGCTTTGAGTGGTCGGAAGACTAGAAAGGCGCTATATAAGTACAGTCCATTTACCAGGTTGTGTCCTGAGGTATAAGTAATGTTGTGGTGTGTGTCTCTGATCCACTTGTTATCTAACCTAACTGAGTGTATGTGCAAGTCTAATTTCCTCCATTGGTTAGCCCTGACCCTGGTATGGAATTAAGGTCCTTGGCAAAGCTCAGAAATCTTCCACTCATAAAGGTGAAGAGTGAGCAAAGTCTGATCCCTGGACAGCTGTTTGTGCACACAGATAAGCAAACTGTATTTGTGGTACCTGCAAGATGGATCGTTTGATGGATTGGAAAGTATAAAAGATGAATGAGTAAAAACAGTTCCCCTCTCCTGTTATTGGAGAATCCATCTGTCATGTGTGACATGCTGCTGATATTTGAAAGGGCTGGCAGTTCTGTGAGGCTGTACTTAGGCACACAGTCGTTTCAGATAAGTTCAATTAAGTTCAATTTTAAAAAGCGCCAAATTATAATTTTTCAATGTCTTATCTTAGCACGTTAGCATACCGATATTTGATAACCAGCACTGAACACAAATCACAACTGA
This sequence comes from Collichthys lucidus, assembly GCA_004119915.2. Lineage (NCBI taxonomy): Eukaryota > Metazoa > Chordata > Actinopteri > Sciaenidae > Collichthys > Collichthys lucidus. The sequence continues at coordinate 26,070,762 of CM014100.1, forward strand.
AGGCCGGAGTGGCTGAACATTTACCGTAGCGAGTGCACCCCCTCTGCAACCTTTATCTGTTACACTTGGGATCAGAGGTTATGGCTTCAGGGTGAATATGAAATGTCAGCAGTTCAACCAGTTAAACACAGGAGTGATTCTTGGCTTTCAGATTGTTTAATTTCAGTCTTTTGGGGCAGGTCTGAAGAGGTGACAGTATCTAAAACACCCCTTTAATCATCTTGCTACCCTTAGATTTCCCCAGGAACCAATCTAGGAACTGTACTAAACATTAGAAGGAGGTGAGTCTGGAGGATCACAGAAATACCCTAAAAGTTCTAAAAGTTCTGTTGCTTCCAACACAGCTGTGTATTTTCGTCAAAAACTGTTGCTGCAGCGATTATTTAAAGTATAAATTCATCAGGCTCCTGGACCAAGCACCTGCAGAATGACACAAACAAAGCATGACTACATCACAGCCAAAAATCAAATTGCACCTGGAAGAAGGTGACACAAACCATAAAGATGAGACAGAACCTGGTGTGATCTGGTTCTGCTTCGAGGACAGGTCTGAGATTAAAAAGTACAACCCTGTCTGTGTTATTTGTGGTCTTCAACCTGTAAAATAAAGCATATCCTGCCTTCGCCTGTGGTCATTTAATTCTCCTCCCTGGGTTTCATTGACCTGATAGCTCAAACAAACACACTGGAGTGTCATACATCAGCTTTCACGCCCCAATCTGTTCATTCATACCACATGTAGCTGCTTAACGAGCCTCTCAATAAATCATTTGGACAAAGAAGAAATCACATATGAGTAAGAGAAGACAAACTAATCAACACGTCCATCCATCACTGTTTGGGAAGTGTTTCATTAGCTTGAGATAGGGTGAACTTTATTCACTGTCTGCGCACATCACGTCTGAGTCAGACAAGGAAAGAAAAAAAGTGTCCTGCAGGATGTATTCACGTTAAAATGAGGCTGAAGGGAGTGGGGAGGAGCGAGCAGAGGGATTTTATAAGAGCAAACGGAGACCTTCACTCAGGACAAACGCACAACGTGCAGAAACCAAAACGCACATTTTTACGCACAGAACCTGAAGTTACTTGGCCGCTGCATGCGTCCAAACCGGGGACGTTTTACTTGACAATCTGCAGAAACTTTTATTTCGGCACTCTTAGGTGACGATGGATGCTCTGAAGTTTGCCGCTGTGTTGTTGGTGGTCGTGTTCGTGCAGGTTTTCGGCGCGCTGGCGACTCCGCTCTCCAGCGAAGAAGAAGACGCAGACGTTTGGACGGTGGAGAACTGGCAGGTAAACGCTCAGAGGATATTTATTTTAAGTTTCTGTACAGCGGAGTATGTTTGCATGTTTTAAGAACATGATCTGTTTGTGGCACAAAAACATCTTTTACGCACACGTGTGGAAGTCAATCGTAAAATCCATTTTGCTTTTTAACTCCTCTGATGTTAACTAATTTTGCACCAAATGAGGATTTTTTCTAAAGTATATTACATGATTGCCACTTCTCTCCAGCATCAGCTATTCAGCTGTGGGAACCTCTCTTCTGTTGTTTTACGCGCTTTCAGCACTGCGGAGAGCGACACCCAGTCAGTGCCATCAGATATTGGCCGGATGATAGTTTGTTACCTTACCTCAAAAATGTTAGGATGTATAAGTAATGTGTAAGTAATAAAAAACAACCTATAACAGCTACATAGCTTTAAAAAAGTCTCTGAATTCTATTTTCTGCATTTCAACAACTTAGAAAAGCAATAAACTGATGTGAAATATATGATCCTGCTTCCAAAATTAGGCAATTTAATGAAAACAATTCAAAAGCTGTGTAAATTGTGGTATTATTAATACATTATATTAAGTTTTGTTGCCTTAGACCTCATATTTGATTTAAAAAAATAAATATTGAACATACATCTGTACTTTACTACCTTAGCTGATGTTTAATTCTAGCATCTTTTTTGGAGAATACTACACATGAAACATGCAGAGGCTGTCATACAGTGTGTTGGGAGAAGTCAGGAGAAAGGAAGGTGACATATTATAAAGACAGACAAAGTCTGTATAGGGGTCGAGGTGGATGAACAAGCAAAGGACTTTCTTGTGTTCTAGTCCAAACATCAATGCCGATTTATGATTTTTTTGTGATATTAACCACGTTAGAAAGCACTGAAGGCAGAAAGTGTGCCGCCAGAAAGCCTTTTTTCTCCCATGCACCAGCCTCAGAGTAATCAGTTCACTAGTTTTTGCTTATGATTGCACACTTGGATAACTGAAGACAGATCAGTGTTAGGATGTTTTTCTCCTCTTCTCTGGAAAGTTTAAAGATTTCACTCAATGAGTTCAACTGAAACTTAAACGTGAGAAACGTGATCACAGAGGTGTGATTTTAAAGAGTGAGTCCTCTTCATTCACAGATGCACAGTGAAAACTATGCCCTTACATATATTGTTGTATTGTTCATTCATTTTAATACATTTAAATGAACTCATTAAGCTCAATAAAGTTAGGATGTACCTTAATGAGTGCTGCCCAGTTTCAAAACCATGACAACAGCAGATCTCCCAGTCCAGTGAATGATTTACAGGAGTAATAACTTGAACGTCAAGATCATACATTTCTGAACCAAACCTGCAATGACTCACAACTGCCTTTACTGTGTGTGTGTGTGTGTATGTGTGTGTGTGTGTGTGTGTTTGTGTGTGTGTGTGTGTTGGCAGGGCTACCCACTAGAGAGAGGACTAACAATCCGCCTGGCAGACCTCATCAAGCGGTCTAAATCACAGCAGTTCCACGGCCTGATGGGAAGAAGCTCAGGTAAACAAACAGAGGTCTTTTAGTTATGCCGCTCCAGCAGCGTGAAATCCGCCTCAAAGAAATGTGATTGTGGAGGAGCTAGTCGTCACCGGAGAATTCCTTTCAAAGCAGACTGAAGGAACTGGAGGGAAGTCACGCCAGGCTGGAAATGCTTTGACTGGGTTACATCCCTTTGTGAGATCAGGGATATGACAACCTGTGTCTTACTGTCTGTATCCACGCTGTAGTCTGACATCTTGTTTTTTCTTATCTATTTTTTTAATTGAGATTTTTAATTTCAATGAGGGGTTTCCAGGTTAAATACATTTCATAATTTATCATATATTTATTTGGATTTTAGAGTTGATCTGCAGTATTTTCATCATTGCAATATTGTACTTTTGTATTTTTCTTAACCCTGGTAATCTCTGTAATATTCCTACTGAAACTTGTAGATTTCCTGTCATACACCTGTCTTACACATGTTAAAGCTTTCTATCCTTCCTTAATTTCAGGCGCATCTCAACCTGTGAGACTGGGCAGGAAAAGTAAGTATAGTTACACATCTATGAGTGTATATGTTTTTTTGTTTTCAGATTATCACCAGTTTTAAGATCATCTGGTTTCTTTAGATCTTGATGACAATCCGTCCTCTCTCTCTTTTTGTCTCTTCATCAGGAAATAAAGGGGAGATGTTTGTCGGACTCATGGGCAAAAGGAGTTTAAATGGAGGTAATGTAAACTCCTTATTTTTAATGTACATGATGTTTAAAGGCATAATCATTAGCCTCTGTGTTGAGTTCTTTGGGTCATCTCTTGAATCTAATATTTAGATTTTCTCTCTCTCTCTCTTTTCCAGATATGGACGAGGAATGGAAGTCTGACTCCTACTAAAAAACAATGAAACAAAAAAATAACCTTAACGACCATGATCAGATTGGATTGAATTGTAATGTCCAATTCAGTCCTGCCTTGTTGATCGACAGGACGTAGTTTTACAGTCTGACCAGGACAGATGGTCTTGTTGCAATTAACCGAAGTTAATTTAAACTGCTGCGGATCACTTACATAATCGCCTCTCCATCACTTTTGAGCTATAATCTATATTGCTATTGATATTATTTAAAACTATATACGTGTAACCCCTTGTGTCTTTTCAAAGAGTTTGCATATTTCAATTAAATCCATTAAAGCTGAGAACGTTTGCTAAGTGTTTCTTCATTCTGTGCTGCAACTGTGAAGAATAATGATGTTGGACAGTGGAGTATGGAGAATCATTGGGATGGATGAATATTTGCGTATTTTTAAGTGAAGAGAAACAAGTCTTATTTTAGTTCTTGCCTCAGATACATCCCAGTTTGAGCTAAAGTGAAGTAAAGTGAAACCATTCCATAATAATCAATAAATACCAACACAGCCAAATGCGGTCCTTTCTTTTTGGTCTCCAAGATCTCAACTCCAGTGTCATACAGAAGCAGCAGGATCAGGCATATTTTCACTTTAAGTGCCTATAGATAAAACACTAGATCCTACATTTCCCATAATGCTACTCAACAGCATCTATTTGTTAGCCCCACCCTGCCTTATAAACACCTACACACACTCCACGTCACTAGTTTTTAACGCAAGCCTTTTGGTCATTTCCAAGCACAGGCTGCGATAACCCTACATACATCCAACCCAGGTATTTATACTTGGCAGGCCACTGTTCCCACATGGTTTGTTAGTGCTCCTTGTTGTTTTCCTGAGCTCTGGTGTGGACAATGGTCTTTGGAGTCACTTGAGGCCAAGTGTCAATTATTGCTAGTGTCCTGTAGGTAGGGGATAGGTGGTGTCTGAGACCTCCTCCACTGTTGAGTGATGGTTTCTCTACTGTACTTTTACATAGATATCCTCCTTTACTACTCTTTCAAGCCACCTGTACTCCCTATCCAAAATGCAAACATTATCACATATCATTAGCAAAGAGTGCCTCTTGTCCCAGGAGTGTAGGAAAACTGCTGAGTCTAGTCCTGATGAGTCGACCCCAAGTAGCAACCTCCCTGGCTGTGAAGTGAAACCAACACAGAAGCGTCAAAAACTAACCCTAACCCTTCCTCAAACGTCCACTTGAGGCTGGCTCCAGAAGTTAGTCAGTCTCTATAAGTCCCCATGTTCAAATGTCCAACTTCACAGCAGAAATAAACATGTTTACAGCCTGGTACAAAAAACAGTTTTGGTCTCTGTAGCTAATTTCCCCGTTCATGACAACTGTACTGAGGGTGAATTTATATACAACTCACCTGTTCACATTATATTAAGGCTTAAAGTTATACATTAATTATGAATTAAGAGTGCAGACACTTGATTCACAGGTGGTTGCTGTTACAGGTGGCCTGTTTGAGCAACCAGGCTTCATTCACCCCGCTTCATCTCCACTGATGATCAGCGTCTTTGCTTATTTTTAGACTAGCCAGGAATCAACAGAGGCAGGACAGCCAAGATGTTTTCTGGGTATGTTGAGCGTTGTATTTGGGTTTAACAGTTTCTGTCTGTGTTGCTGGGTCTAAAAACACTGGGATTCTATGTTGTGGAGTTTTTCAGTCGTGTCAGAACTCACAATGTTGCTGCGTTCATCCCTCTTTCTTTTCTTCATCAACCTGTCTGCCCTTGTCTTAGTGTCTTTCCTGGATCTTGTGGACATTTCCCAAATATCCAGTTTGGGTACCCACAAAGTTTGAGTGCATCCCTCCAAGGTTGGTGCTCTTTTTCTTGGGTTTGGACACCTGTTGGCACTTTATCAACCCTGTGTTGTGGGGTTCTGATAACACCAAGTTTGTGTCTTCGATGAGTCAAAGTCTTTCCAGTAAACCCAACGCTGTAAAATATGTCTGTAGACTTGAGTGAAAAACTGCCAAACCATGACAGTAAAATACATCATGACACAGACATGTTTTAAATCCATTATTTATACACTATATTAAAGGAATTTATACAAAATAAATGATAGACCATTAACTGTACAATAAAACACTGGAATATTTAAAGAAATATTTTACAGGCTTTTACTGTCATGGTTCAGACTGTAAAATCTTCTCTGACATTTTAAAATATGGAATAAAACCTTAACATGAAATCAACATTACTTACTGTAATATTAGAAAAGGTTATACTGTATTGTGTGTTCATTATGGTAAAATTTACAGTGCATACCAGGGAAACAGCTACACCGTACATACCCAACACATCAGACAAATCTCGACATATTTTCACAATTTTCATTTATTGAAGAGGAAGGAAGGGGAGGAGAAGCAAGTACAAAAGCACAACTGAGCTACATATCAACGCCTCGCTACTTTTGTCTGTCTCTGCTTTCAGTGCGTCGTTTAAATAGGAAGCAGGGTGCGGTGAAGTGCTGCAGTACTACAACAGCTCACTGATGAAAGGTGAAGGAATGCATCTGGGTTCTCTAAGTAACTGTGACTTTATTCAGACGTGTTAATAACCAGCAAGGTGCTACCCATCTATAGCTGCCACTGGCAAAGAAAAACTGCAAGACACCAGGAACACAAAATAAATGAGAGAGAAAAAAAAACTATTTTCATAATAAATACGATCATTCTGTGATGTCTAACACATTCCAGGGGTGTTTTTTGACTTAGTATTGTCATTCATGGTTTATTGGGCCCTTTCAACTGAAAAAAAGATCTCTGCGTCTGTGAGAAAAGAAAATAGCCTCTCTTTTTTTCATTGTATGTTAAATGTAAAAGTACAAATCTCACCTACGCAAGTAATATCTCAACATAGCTAAAACTAAAAAAGTACAGTCAAGAACTAAATTAGCCCAGTCATCTTTAAGAGTTATGTTTTTAGGATGTATTTTTCTTTTGGAAGTCTTTCAAAAAGTAAGTGCACTTTCCTGTAAATGCACTTATGAAAAGAATAAACTGTAGACTGATGAGTCATGGGTAATATTGGTTAGTGGCACATTGCAGAGGTTTATTGAGTTAAGGTGCTAAAAGGATAAATGTAGTCCTGTTTGTATTGACTGGAAGTCTGTCAGTCAGTGACGTGACTCCTGAACCTCTTTATGCAAGACCCAAAAGAAGGAAGGAGAAGCATCCACAGGGTTAGAGAAAACACACAACATGTAAAACAGATAAACAAAATCCACAGATGGTAGAAGGAAAAAAACGTCACGAGATAACACAAAGAAAAACATTTTCAACCTTACAGAATTTAAAGGCAACACGAGAAAAGCGAATGTAACTCGAGGCTGTGAGGGAGGAAGATTCCTCCACGCTGAAATGAAACTGTGACACAAAAGCTACAAAACAAAATAGTATCAGAGAATAAAAATAGCTGATTCAATCGGACATTGTTGGCCACACACCTCCAATTTCACAACCAACTGCTGTCCAAGCTTATGCACAACGATTAAAGGAACAGCTCAGCGTCTTGGGGAAATACGTTTGCTTTCTTGCTCTGAGTTAAATGAACGGACTGACACCACTCGCATGTCTGGTCAGTAAATATGTAGCTACTGCAAATAGCTGGTTATCTTAGCTTAGCATAAATAATGAAAACAGCTAAGCAAGCTCTGTACAAAGGTGAAATCCACCTACAAGTACCTTGAAAGCTCAATCTGTACATAAAAGACAACAACATGAGCTCATGTGCTGAAGCCGGGCTAGCTGTTTCCAGTCTTTGTGCTAAGCTAAGCTAACCAACCTCTGGCTATGGCTTTGTATTTAACACACAGACACCAGAGTGGTGTGAATCTTCTCATTCAACTCTCATTCCCACAATGCCAAACTATCCTTTAAACATATCTAATGGTAAATGCTGGTTACAAAAATAACACGTTGATCCAAATCAATAAATATGGAGATTGTCAATAAAATGAAACATGTTTTTTAAACAAACACAAGTGGGCTGTAAAGAACAATACACTACGACAAAGATGACTCCCCGTCGACATTCTTTACTAGTCTTACACAAAAAGGTTGTGCTTGTGTTTTTATGCTGCAGTGATGCATCAATGGTGCAATGTGTACGATTCAGTTATGTGTCACTTTTGACTACTGGACATGTTTGAAATGAAAATGACTGAGTCATTGTTTTTATTGATGGGGGGGGGTGTGAAAGTCTTGGAGTCTCTCTCCTGTACCTTTCAAGAGCTTCTATACACATTCATTTCTACGTAAAACTTTGAGATAAATATTTATATTCACATAGGAGCTGCTCCTACGGAGTAGACGTTCCTCTACCAGACTTTGTCTTTTACGTTCTACACAGTTAACATATTTTTTAAGAATATAAATAGCATATTTTTTTAAAATCTAGTACAAAACAAAAACACTTGCTTGGCTGAACAAAGCTACATAGTTTCACACATTGACACAGAATCAAATAATTAAAAAAAAAAGAAGCTTAAAATGGGCTGTTCTAGCTTTTGTACAGTGGTAAACCTTAGAGGTAGAAAAAGTATAAAATATCATTGAGAACTTTAACAAAAAGAAAGGACACAGAGAACTCCCATCAGCTGACATCCCTCGTGTACCTTCACTGTTGAGAATCCAGTGGTAGACATTAAACAACACAGCCGTCACTATGATAGAAGATGGAGAAAAAAGAAAGAAAGAGGAGACAGGTGGTAACAAAGTCCAATCCTGGTAACATAACACGGTCCAAACATAGCCAATGGCAGCTTTAGCTTCCTGACTACCCGCTTGACTGATGCGACGGGTTAAATACTGGACACAATGTGTGTGTGTGTGTGTGTGTGTGTGAGACAGATGATGAGTTATTGATTAGCTCTGGGTTCACACAGTCACTGTCAATGTCAGAAAAATGTTTGTCCACTCACACCTCTTTCTTACACTAAAAGACACCTCTGCAAACCAGTTTGAAAGTATGCGCTTGATGGGGTGCGTCATACAAAGCAGTTAATGTGGGGTCGTATTTTGTTCAACATTTTTCATCCCTTTCAATTTCCTCCTAACTCTCATAGAAAAAAATCGAAATCATTCTCTAGTCTGTGTTGGAACTCGCTGTTTGCACGTGCCGCCTGTTAAACAGAGGTCCAGACTCCTATTTCTAGAAGCTTCATGCGCCCGGGCCACGTCCAGTTTAATCGCAGCCAGCTGGTCTGTGTCTGCCGAAACACGTCGAGTGAGTTGATGTGCTGCTGGACCTGCGTTGTGTCTCGAGAACAGAGCGAGACGCGGCACGTGTTGAACACCGGCTTTTGCAGATTGGATTACCAGGGCGAGTCTGGTGCTCCGCAATAAGTCAAGTGTCTGGGAGGAAACGACGCAGAATTACTTTCACTTTTCACATGACGGATGAGGTTGAGATGTCAGCAGTGAATGTACCAAGACTGACATCGCAACGCTAATTACTTTTGTTATCATTGTAGTCATACTTTATGTTGGACAAGAGCCTGAAACTCCTGCGTGTGTTCCATGGAAACATTTAATAATATATGTTCAATATTAAATACACACAAAAAAGACACTTGAATAAAGAGTCACTTTTCTCTAAATCTGACTACTGCTTGGTACCCATATTTTATCGTTTCATTCATATCGTATCATTTATTCCTGTGTTTTCTTCTTTCTGATAAAGTTTTGTGCATCATATTAGTGAGTAAATGTTGGATTTGTTGGACTGGAGTCAGTTTCCCAAGCCGTGACAGTGACTGCTGAACCCAGAGTAACGTCTCACTCTCTAAGTGACTGACTGTGCTGTGGCTGCTGAAAGAGTTTTGTACAAGAGTGTGTGTTTATGTGTGTTTAGGCTCAGAGTCTGTGAGCATGCCAGTGTACGGTAGAGGATCTGTCTGCGTGTGTGTGTTTTGGGTTAGCAGTGTGAAAGGAAGCTCCTCTACGTCCCTTTAGGTGGCGTCCATTTTAAGGCTGCGGGGTCGATGGTCTTGCCGTTACCGCGTTTAGTCTCCTTGGCCTTCCAGTCGTCGATGAGGTCCTATAGAAAGAAAAATGCACCTTAGTTGGTTGGAACGTGTTTTTAGTTTTTAGTACGTGGTAATAAGAGTTTGAAACCTAAAATGAGAAACATGATTTGTTTCTCACCTGTCTCTTTAAAACCAAGTGTTTTCCTTTCCAGTATTTCAGCATCTGGAGGGACTGCAGCGTGCTGACGATGTCCACTGGGTTTACTGCCGTCTCCTGACTGATCTCTGCAACACGAGAGCGGGGCAAATGGAGGTCAGGGTGATGGGCTGAGGGCTGTCTGGTTAAGAATACTCCTGCAGAGTCCACAACCAAGCTGGCTGCTCTGTGAGGCTGAAGCTTTCTAAGACGCTTTTACATATCTCATTCACCCGTTCACACAAGTGCTGCTTGAAAATGCTGACAACCGCTGATGGGAATGTCGTTAGTTTTGCATGTGTTTGGTAATAAACCAAAGGTGGAATTAGGTCAAATATCTGAGCTGATCAGAAGCATTAAGGGAAAAATCAGCAGCAGCAGATTTTAGATACAGCACGAGCGCCGTCATTGCTCTTCATAAAATGTGCAAACAAAGCGGTGCGGTTCAAACTAATCAAAAGGTTTGTGATGACAAAACTAGTCTGGACAATGTTTGCTAATGTGTCCAGGCGCAGCAGAGAATGGCAGAGGCAGAGTGATCCAATCATGGCAGTAAGGGTGAGAACATCTTGAATGCAGACTGACATGACCGACAAGGTTTTTTTTTTATTCAAAATAAAATGCAGAAATGTAGAAAGAAACTAGATGGAAAGAAAGGTAGGACAAAAAGAGGCTCAGACAGGCAGGAACACAGTGTTATTACTCAACTACTCTCGTTCTTCACACAGTTCGTGGTTGCTGCCTGAGCTTTTTTTAATTTTTATTTGACGATCGCTTTATTTAATGACAAACAGATTTTTTTAATTGCGGTGAATTAAAGTTATCTGTGAACAGCAACACATTGAAAACTAAGAGAAATATTGTGTTTCCAGCTGGAGTTGTCAGCTGAAATGATCTAAATCGAGGATTTTTCCCTGTTTAAGGTTTTTTGTGGGCAAGTTTTTCCTCGTTTTTCCAAGGGTCTAAGGACAGAGGGTGTCACTCCCTGTACAGATTGTAAAGCCCTCTGAGGCAACATGTACTTTGTGACTTTGGGCTAAACAAATAAAATTGATTTGATTTGGTTTGATCTCCACTTTGCAAACTGTGGCATGTATGATTAGTGCTGTCATATTCATAATGGGTCAGTGATCAGCTAAGATGTTAAATACTTAAAACTCTGCCTGTCAGTAAATGAACACAGTCACGGCTTAACTCCATTCAGTTTGAGAAAACAGCCAGACACCTGGAGATCAGCTCATTCTCATACAAGTCTTAATTCAAATCATTCCTAAAGCACGTCTAACAGCTTTAAGACAGCACACGACTTTGTGATCAGTAGTAGTACTCTGGAACAATACTTTTACAAGTGGGGTCAACCTTTTGTCTGTATTGAGCACGAATGCAGGGACACCAATGCATCCAGGATTCCACTGGTCTGTTTTTACAGTAATGACTGAGAAACTTGTGGTTTTTCTGGTGGAATCACAATCATTGTCATGAACGGCCAAGATCAGCGCAACCGCCCACAACGCTAATTAAACATTTCACAGCTGTGCTAAGATGTTAGATCATCATCATCATTCATATGAATGCAGAATCTGTAGGCAAGAGATTTTGGCACTGGAAGCAGAAGTTTGTGTTTGTATGTTTGTAGTCTAAAGTTTTGAGTTTTGGTTGCACCAGTTCATGTAGAGAGCAAAAGAGGTGGAACACACAGACAGAAATGCAAATCTACTCAGAACCCATTGTTCATCTCCCCACAATGATTTTGTTTTTTTATTGTCCTTTTCACGTTCATGTGCAGATATCTAAGTCTTGTCTCTGTGATCTGTTCTTGTGGCTACAAAGGAAGTCTGGAAACACCGGCTGTTGTCCCCAGAGAAGAAATCCTTGTCAGACAATAGTCAATGGGTTTCACAGTGGCAGAAAACACAAAAAATAGAAAGTAGCAAAAATAAAGGCAATGAAGAAGAAGAAAATCATGGGTGTTAACAATCGCAATATAAAAGATGCTTTTTTTAAACTAGTGTAGGAGGAAGGGAAGGAGATGCATTAAACATGTTTGTTAGACCTCAGAGATGCACTCTGAAACACTCTGTGTTCAGAGGGCACATTTCATTCTTAGTAAGACGCCTCTGAATACCACACACTGACGTCACAGCCATTAGATGAGGGTTGCGTATCTCCTCCGATTATCAGATGACCCACTCTTCCAACTGAGCCACCTGCTGGTGTGTTCAAAGACGCTGACATCGGCAGTTTAAAGCGATGATGTCACAGCAAACACTGTACCATCACCAACTTTTAGGTGTGCTGGCTGCACGGCTCCAGACTAAAACATCTCAACGACTACAGGATGGAATGCTGTTAGCATTCATGGTGCCCAGACGATGAATTATAATGTGACTTATGAATTGTCATAACTCTGAATCTGACTCTGCAAAGCTAATGACATGAGCCTGCACATGTTCGCTATGCTAACATGCTAAGCTAAGATGGTGAACTTGAAACCTGCTCAACACTGCTGTCATTCTTGTGAGCGTGTTAGCACTGAATCAAAGCAGCACTGTGTGACTTACAGGCTTGTTTCTGTCTTTATCGCGGTCAGCAGAAACATAAAATGACTCAGCGGGATGTTCCCTCAGAGCGCTGAATGTTTAGGATGACTTGTATGGAAGAATTATCCTTAATTCTTACCGTAATATAATCTGTGTAATTCTCTTTTGTAACATTCAACAAGCCGACAGTGCGTTGTATAATCCGCCTTATATATGGATCAATATTGGTTAATCATGCCTAGTCAGGGGGCGTCGCCAAAATAATCATAGACATATATATGTAGACGCATTGAGCATTGTACGTCGTGAATAGGCTACCAATGTTATCCTCAAGTCATTATCATCATAGTATTTTATATTATACCTTTTTAATCACGTAGACTAGCCTATTCACCCATTATCTCTTGTTGAACGTTACAAAAGAGAATTACATGGATTATATTACGGTAACAGTCATCAGTTAATTTTAATTTAAAATCATAATATGACATGCAGCAAGAGTGCAACGGCCGGGATGCTAACCGGCGTCCCATGGTTCAAGATACAACAGGTAGCGGGGTGCTTTACCCCTCGGCCACCACAACACAGGTATGCTTTCAGGTGTATTTATAGACATCCCGCTGATATAAAATTAGAAACAGTCTAAATGGAATCATACGGTGTCTAAACGACGATAACTCTTTTTAGGATTATTTAGGATTAATTATACATAAATAAACTGGCGTCTTAAATAGGTGACGATTCAAATAGCTGGCTAGTATGGTAAATCGGTGTATTTTTAAGAAAGGCAGTTTTACAAACAGACCATATACCCGCCCCTGCGAAGTGCCCCAAAAGCGTGAAGAAACACACCCAAGAGTGGGCCAGACTCTAGCTGTCCCTCTATTGGCTGGTGAAACACACTAATTTAAGCGCAGGGCGGGACATCCTTCAGTCTGTGCAGACACCTCAACCTGAGAGGACGTGCTGTTTTGTGCGAGAGCAGAAAAAATTTGAGAGCGCAGAGCACATGTTTTGAGTGCGAGCACATTACATCTGAGTGCGCGCACGACATGTTTTGAGCGCAAGCACATTAGATCTGAGCGCGCGCAGGACATGTTTTAAACACGAGCACGTTAGATTTGAGTGTGAGCATAAAATGTGAGCACAAGGACAATAAATCTGAGCACGAGAAGGAGAAATCATAATCTCAAACTGAAAATGTGCGCTTTTGATAGAAGATAGGATAATTCTTCCATAGACTTGAAGTTTTGAGTGCATCACCTGAACACCGACTTGGACTGGCCTCAGCGCTCTCTGACACACATGAATGCATGTATGCACATTTAAACAGGCACACTATCAAAAAACTGTGTGGGCTCTTTGTGGTCCAAATATATCTGGTCTCTTTTGAGCATTTTGTTCTGACCTTTGATAGAGATCTCCTTGCCCTGAAAGTTGTTCAGGTAGCGCAGCAGTACCTCCTTCCAGTAACTCCGGTAGCTGATAAGGCCCAAGTCAGACAGTGGGCGTTCAGGTGAACCCACCTTCTCCTCCACCTTGGACAACAGGTAACCTTTGAGGACAGATCAGAGCATTTCATTGGCTACATAAATAAGAAATAAGGACACAGAAATACAATGTAATAAAAAAATTAATGATTTTCATAGCTGGATAAAATAACAACAGCATGCACTGGTTTCCTCAGATGAGCAAGCGCTTCAGACAGCCTCCTAAATCTGCTGCTGTTGTTCTGTGCACAATCCCTTTGGCCAGTGTTTACGAGTGGACTCAAACACAGACAGAGCAACACACACACAGTTTGCCAGTACTCACTGAAGTCTATGAGCATCTTGCCGTAGCCCTGCCTCATGTACTGTGGCATGGTGAGGATGCAGGAAACGTTGTAGTTCAGGAACGAGTTCTTCTCCTGTAGAAGGAGAATATTAAATCTGTGAACACAAACCCATGCCTTTTTATCAGGACTAATATTTTTGAATTGGAGGTTACTGGTATTTATACAGGAAGAGGATATATGCTCACGTCCTTTTCATACCTTGAAACTGAGTGAAGGAAAACTCAGACGTGTACACACAGAATTAAATATTAAATCCTGTCCCGGGGGGCATATGCAATAATCAAAATATCAGTTCAGAACCACCTAATCAGTGTTTGTGCACATCAACAGTTCACTCTCAAACCGACATGACAGATATTACATACGGTACAAACTTGTATTGTTTAAATTCAGCTTCAGCAGAAGGAAAACAAACTTTTTCAAGGATTATACAGGTGTTGTTCCACTGCATCTCAAAATGAAAACCACTATCTGACCCAGTGAGGAATGAGGACATTTTGGAAAGTTGCTTAATATTTCCTAACTTCCAAAAAAGTTTTTTGTAGTACGTTACCTTAGAGAAGTATCCGACTAGATGGCAGCCTGTGTTGTCAGCTTCTGTCATGACGTAGAAGAGGAAAGGCTCGACGTCATAATACAGAGTCTTGTGGTCCAGGAAGAGTTTCGCCAGCAGACACAAGTTCTGACAGTAAATCTGTAAAGAGGAGCGTCAGAGACATTGCAGTTTATTAAAGCTTACAAGAAACACAACTTTTAACTGCCCTGAAGGCAGCATCACATTTATTATGTGGGTATAATGCATTACAGATATGGGTATCATATGTTATTATTATTGTTATAAAGTACTAGTAGGTTAGGTATAGGGTAAATATACTTCATAATGGATAATCATACATTGCTGTAGACACAATATAATCTATCACAAATCATAGAAAGCATCATAGAAAGTGTCACCAGATTTTCAGACAGCTCCCTCCACCAGAGGAAAAGCAATCATCATTTGAATCTGAATTCACTGAGTTTATTTTAAATGCAACTTTAAATAACATATACAGCTAAAACACATTTAATGCAAAATAATTATCTTTATTATGCCACAACAACTTTTACAGTTCATGAAATCTCCACAGCTGCCTCGTGCAGATCTCTGTTCAGGGTTACGTCCTCTGTCGCACTCCGCAGTATGACAGTATCACCTGCTGTATGACATTCTGTCATCCACCTCCGTACCTGTTATCACAACTTCTGCCTCCTATCTAACACATGAGCCGCTTTGTTTCGGAAGGATGTTTTTTAATATCTAATTTCATGTCGAGTGATCCTGTCAGATGACAGATCATGGGCAGCTGTATTAATATGTTCTACTTGTTTCCAGTTTCCAAATACGATTACTGACACTGCTACATATGATTTATGAAGACAGAGCATTGATTATTCTAAAGAACAACATCAACAGCATTTCTGACGAGTCTGTGCAGTTACGAGAGTTTGTGGAGTCTGACTGGAAAGATTCAAGTTAAAAACAAACAGAGGTTTAGGATAAGAACACTAAAATGTTCTGACATGGGGCCTGATAATTCATGGGGAAGGTCATGCAGTGCTCTTTTACCTTGTTCTTCTTTCCATCCACCTCAAAGACAGAGATGTTCCCCTTCCTGTAGATCTCGTCACCTGGAGGGTGTTTCCACACACACTTAGCCTTTACACAATGGAGACAAGAGGAAACAGTTAGAAACGTTTCACTTTTAGTTTCACATCATGGTCGTGCTGAGCCTAAAATCTACATTTTTAAGGTTCAGTTCACATCTCTAGACTGTGCTCAGGCTTAAAGAGGTGCTCCAGAAACAAAAGAACAAACAAAGAACAACAAAGAATGGTCAAAACCAAAGCATCAGAGGTAAAGTTGTTCTGACTTCTACTCCTTTGTCCCTGCCTGATGAATGCCCTCCTCTTTAACAGAATTTTATGTGTAAAATTGTGGCATGCCTCTTTACACCCGCCTGTTTTGATCCTGGTGGGCTGTTTTTTTTCCCCTCGACGTCAATGTTTTTAATTCTCCTTTTAAAATTTAATTGCAAAAAACTGCTACAGTCTAATGAAGATAACAGTGTTGTGGCCATATGTTTGACATCCCAGCTCCAAACCTCTGAGTCACTCAGCAGAGCACGGAGTCCTTTACTCGTTTCTCTCACTCCAATATAAATACCATGTGAACTGCATCAGAATCTAAATAGAGTCTGCGAGGTTCAGGAATACAATTATGAATAGCCTTAGGCACTGAGATAGTGAGGTTATACTTTGAACTAAGGCAATAGCCCAGACTCATTTTGTGCCACAGTCCATTTTGACTTTAATGCTTCAGCGTCACTCACTGGAGGCTTCTATCTATATTTCTGCTTCTTGATCAGAGACATTTTACTAAGATAAAGAACCGCTTTCTAACCACACCTGGAAGAATTTGAAGCATTGTGTTTTCCCTTAGTGAAACGTGAGTTGATTGAGAGAGCAAGAAAACCGATCATCAAAAAACAACTGAAACTTCCTAACACATTGTAAAGTGTATAGCTCTGGAGTCCAGAATCTGTAAACCTTATAGTAAAAACTATTTTTCTGCAGGTCTAACATTAAATAACCAAAAACACCTTTTGGTACCACGGCATTATCAACAACAACTGAATTTCAGATGATTTATCTCTGTTTTTAACGTGAAGCTCTTGGAATTTGTGAAACTATTCATCAAACTCATTCATCACAATCAGACATGACGGTATAACATTAGCCCTACTCTGTATTCTGTACACTGGACATGCAGATGAGTCACATATAGTTTCACCAAGAGAAACTGTAGGTTCACAGGTCCACCCTGTTCGGATCTGCACAAACAAAAAATTCACTGCACTGTCCTGAATTTAGTGGAATCTATTACAGAATATGGCTGAAATGGAATACAATATTCATAATTATGTTTTTAGTTATTTATTGGCTGAAAATCTGAATCATTATGTGGCTTCACCATGTTGAACCATCGTTTTCCTACAGTGGTCTTGGCAGACAAACTGGCTCTACCTCTGGCCCTTCATTCTTCACTGTAGTTTTTCCTTCACACTAGGAAGCCGAGGAGGTTGCAATCAGCAACTACACTGCAACATGCCACTAAATCCCACACACTGGTCCTTTAAGTCAGAGTGTCTAACTATTTGATAGAATCTATTTGTTTCTTTTGCTCCACCACTTATCCTCACATAAGGTCGTGGGGGGCTTGAACCAAACCCTGCTGATTTTGGGCGAGAGACGTTAAATACAATGAAGTGTTTAAGAAATTAACTGTCCATCGTTTACTTATTCAATTCTGTTGACATCTGTTGTTTATAATTATTTTGCATCACAGTTCTTTTCACATCTTCTGAGCATGACACGTTGCTTTGTGGCGACATCTGACAGATTTCACACACAGCTGGACCTGCAGATTTCCTCCAAACTAGAAAAAAACTGCTTTACCATGTGCCTGCGCAGGATGGTCTGGCTCTTCATATACTTAAGGCAGAACTCGCACATGTAGAGCCTCCCCAGGCGGGCGTATTCCTCTGGATACGGAGAGTGGTACCAGGTGTCCAGCTCGTAGCGACCGAACACGATGGTTTTTATCATGTTGCTGCCCTCCGACACCTGGCCGGCCAGCCGGAGCTTCTCCTGTTACAGGCCAGGACAGGAGGGGAAGGGAGATGGGGTAATGGTGAAAAGGTACAAAGAGGGCAAGAAGAGAGGGCAGACAAGCAGGCAGAGGAGAAAGAGGAGAAAGAAGAGAGAGTTATTTAGGGAAGAGGATCAGGTGAACCAAAGATCACAGTTAGGAAAGATCACAGGAAAACCTCAGTGGAGGCAACCGGCCACAAAAACAGAAAACAATAAAAAAGAAAAAATAGAATGAGGAACAAGTAGTAGTAGTATTTGTGTGAACGTAGTGCACTTTCGGTTCCACCGCATTATCAAACTCTCTGGAGTAAACGTACTTTACAGGCTTGAATTGGGAGCGGGTGAATTTAAGACCATCAAGATAGAAGAAAGAAGCTGGTGTTCAGTGTTTGTAGTTAAAGGTGGGGTGAGAGATTTAAGGCAATGTGATTCTACTCCAGTACACTTCAATTCAATGTATATCTCCTCACAGTCTGCCTCTGTGTGTGATGGTTGTACACGGCGCTGACTCTGTATATTGGAAACAAATAAAGTGGATTGGACCGAGCCGCCCAACATTAACTTTATATTCCAGCCAGGATTTGTGTGTTCTAACATTACTTGCCCACAGAGCTCGTTTTTCAGTTTTCCAAGATATGCTGTTGTGATATTAGCGGGTGGTTGTGGTGTGGTGTTATCTGGACCTGCTGTGTTTGCTCTGCACAGCTACATGACTTACATACATTACTTGCTGTGTTGTTATTCATACTATCATGGGAGCTGTCATGGATTTCTCCAGAATAACTTACCCCACCTTTAGCCGACCAAACACACAAAACCATCTGTGCGATTGTTTGATTGAAAACAGCAATACCTTTTCATCTGAACGTGTCACAAAGTAACAGAGCAGAAAAAGAAAACAACAAAAAAAAACAAAAAAAAAAACAGAATAACAGGAAGTGATTGTCCAAACTACCAAAAATATCTCAGACTCCTCCTGTGGCTGCAGAGGAGGGTTTGCTGACTGAAACAGAGAAGAAGAGGAATAATGCAGAAAAGAGGAGGGGACAAAAACGAAAGGGGGAGGAGGAGAAAAGAGTAAGGGAGGGATGTGATGATGAGTTTTCTCTCTTACAAGATCGTCCGAGGCACGTGCCTGCGCTTTCCTGAACAGCTCGAGGTCGTAGTCACTGGTGATGTTCTCCAGCAGCGGCTCCCTGCTTGCTCCGTGACTCTGACGGTGATCCTAGCAGGAGGAAGAAAGTTGAAAAACTTTCAAAATATAATGTGAAAGAGGCAAGTATGCGAAAGACACACATCCATTTCTCAGCCACTTACCATGTACTTTTCCTTCTGCTCCTTATTGAGGCTAGTGTTCCTCTTCCTCCTCAGCTCCGTCACCTTCTCCTTGTAGCGCAGCTGACGCTCTGTAGGGGCCTGAGACCACAAAGACGCAAACACTCACACAAAGAAGATTCCGCACTTTCATTTTCACCTCTTTACCTTTTGAGTAGTAACAACGATCACAAAAAAACAGATCACTATCTTGAATTTAAATATAAAAATTTAAAGAAGAAAATTACTACATGATATCCATGGAATTGTAAAAATTTAAAATGAACACAAAATTGGAATTCATAAAATATTCATAATCGTAAGTTAACAGATTTTATAATTGATACGGGCGTCCCACAGAGATCTACACTTATGTAATCTGTATATAAATAATTTGCCTTCTGTTGAGATTCAGCCATGTGCATATGAAGTGATCCAGAATAGACGTGGTCACACAGATAGCAATCTGCTTTCCAATGCAATGAGCCATATTACACTGAGGCTAAACTAATCACATTCTAGGTTCAGTGAAACAGAATTGGGGCCATGTACCAGTCCTGAGCTAGATATATTCAGTGTCTAGGTCCACTCTAATTTGTCATTTAGAGCTCATGTGCAAAGGAGCTGGGTTTAATTTTACTCATTTTCCAGTTCTAAGGATCACAATGATCTCTTAAACATCTCATTTCTTGATCATCCCGCATTTTACAATGTTGTCTGACAAGCTGGGAACGAGCTAACAACAAAAATCATATAAATATACGCATCTGAAAAACTCAACCATGCTGACCTGAGAAAACAGTAGAAAATGTGTTCATATTTCAGAGATAATCAGCTTCCCTGCATTAGTTATTCATGTCCTTTCATGTTATCTTGTCTCCATCAGCTAACAACAATGTGTTATATTGTGGAATTACTTTTTGCGTACTGTACTGTATTTTGTGTTTATTAACTTTTGCACATGATTTTTATTCTGTTCTGGGGAGATGTTTTAATATCTGTCCAGAAACACCAGATGAAAGCTAGCCTTTTATGCTAACATTAGTTATTTACAGTCTTTTTCGCTGATGAGCCTTGTTCCTGTCAGATAAACTAATTACTACATCAGACTACGAGTCCTTTCAGACTCCCTGCGACTCAACATACAGCAGCCCTTCATCACTTTCAAAATGAAGTAACTTGGCCGGAGCAAATCAAGGAGGGGCCACATCTTTCAACTGAATCCAGCTGTTCAGTTCAGTTGATAAAGAGAATACAGGTTCATACATGTGTACCTGTGTCTGTCTGTTTTAGGTGTGAGCTGGTGTCACCATGCTTTACAAGTGTGCATGTTTACATCTATATGTAAGTGTGCTTGCGTGTTACCTGGCTTCTTGTGGAGTGTCTGTTCTCATCCTGGCGGTGCGACAGTGTCCTCTCCTCAGTATGTTTCTCGCGTGTCGATGCCTTACCCTAACAAAACATCAACACTGTCTACCACCAGCGACTCACAACCACCCCCCGCAGCAGAAACATCACAGCAACCACCTCCTGTTTCCTGGAGTCTTCACAGCTTGACAACTTCAGTTAGAGTCTGTTGGTTTCCTTCAGTTCCATACACTGGACTTTCAGTCTCAGTGTGATGGCTGAGGTGTTGCTTTAACTGATCAGTAATATTAGGAATGCTACATAGTAGCAACTGAAGAAACAAACTGTAACACATGCGTACTCCAATGTGACAGATAGTTGTCAAAAAAAAATAGAACAAATTAAAGAGAAATTGTGAACACATGAAATGGTGAGAGGATTTAAAAATAGCATTTGGTATCATGGCTTCACACTCGCTTCTTACCCTGGAATCCCTGTTGATATGTATTTGTGTGTGTGTACCTTGCATTCATCAGCAGAGAGATTGTGGTAGAGTGGACATCCCGATATGGAGAAATGTCTCTCATGTCTCCCTGTTAGGTGACCTGAGAGTAAAAGAGAAAAAAAAAGTGGAGGGAGACAAATGAAAAGAGGTCAGAGTTGGAACTTTGGAGAAGAACATCTGATCCAGTGCAAATTGTTGGGAGTTTTTGTGCCCCTCACCCAATGAGTTGCATCCAGGTGTGGGACACTTCATGTTGAAGTTGTAGCTCTCGTGGAAGCGCCGTCGTTTGGGCCGGTGAGAAAGGTCGTGGGCGGCAGCCTCTTTAAGCGACAGCTCTTTGGCCAATCTCTCGTCCTCCTCCTGGGAAACTACAATATCGTTGCTGGAAGACACAAGGTCGTTGCTGGGGCTGGAAACTTCGATGTCTGATTCTGAGGACGGGGCGTTGCCTGTCGGGGTGCGAGGAGGGGTCTCGTCGCGATCTGCGCCCTGCTTCAGGTCTGCAGAGCCAATCGGCACAAAGAAATAAGTCTCATAAATCTATGGTTTGTCTATTTAACTAAAAGAGAGAAGTCAAAACTTGCACACATTTCAAATTATTTTTTTTACTAAGAGATAATAATCACCTTAACACGCAGCATAATGGTCTAATTTTAAAGGCGTGATTCAATTATGGGGAACTGAGCTATTTTTGCAGCTTACTTATGGATTGGGTGCTTTTTATTGTCTGTCTGAGGACAAACAACACAGAATTTTATGTTTTGATGCATTGTACAAAGTTAGTAGACTAACTACCTTGTGTTGGACAGCAGCAGCACAACAAACATAGCACCACTGAAAGAACATTTCAGTGAATAACAATCAGTATCTATCCCTGCAGAGTCAAAATAGCCATGCATGTTTTATGATAAAGATACTGCCACAAATCTCTGTCAAGGGAAATCTTTGCAGGCTGCAGATGTGCCCACATACAAGTGCAGTTAACACCTTCCAGCAAAGAAATCCAATAGTAAAGACTGATGTTCCTGCAGCACTAGGCTATTCAAGATCCGGTCAGGGAAATGCAACCACCCCAAACGATACTGTGTGTTAAACCCCAACATGATTCCTAATACCACTTAATTAAAAGGTTAACATTAAATCTGGTGTTCCACAAGGGTCAAGTTAAGGGCCCTTAATGGTTGTTATTTGCCCATGTTTGTAAACTGATATGTTAATTTGATAAAGTATACTACATGTTCAGGGTTCTCACCAGGATTTTATTTTAGAGTAACGGGCAGCGCCGGTCCTGGCGAACCCGCCCCCCATGATGTTTAACAAACTTATGACAAATTAACTATTAGTCAACTTTGAGAAAATTTATTTTATTTGGACCTAACTCTCACTGTCTGTCACTTGGAAACTGGATAGGATAAGCACCTTGGGCAAGACAAAATTGCAATACATTTATCAGTCACAACAGAACCAAGTATCAGCTTCAGCCTCCATTTTCAAAAACTTTAATTCAGAATTTCTTTGTTTGCAAAGAAGATATAAAAGGGAAATTCCTCATTGCCAAACATTTTTTACTGAATTGTGTTTCCTCTTTGAGATGACCTGCATGATGACTTTCTTTTTGGCTGTACCAGAACATCTGTTCTTTCTGTGATTCGTTCCTTGTGTTTGAGTTTTTTACAGAATTTTAACATTTGATGTTTCTATGTTGTGATGTGTAAACAAACTAGGTTTGTGCGACGTAAATGTGATTGAAATGTCTGTAATATAAACATTTTCATGAATTAAATTAACTGTGTATCATTGCATCAATCTTAATACTGTTTCACGATATGACTCAGTGTTAAGGTAGATCTGCTTTAGTGGTTACAGATCACCTCCTCCTACAGTGTCTGAAGTTAGACAACGGACCAGGTCTCTGTAAGGTAATTCATTCATACCAGTGACAAAACACAAGTCAAGGATATGTACTGAGACACATTTGTATTCTTTATAATCAGGAACACACTGTGATCACAGGCAGGCCTCATGACATTAGCTGAGCAGCACTATAATGAATGAATGAATGAATGAATGAATGAATGAATGAATGAATGAATGAAAACACGCAGACAGACGCCCTTCCTCCTCCTACCCCTCCTGTCCACCTCATCTTCACGTCATTCCTTATTTTCTCTGCCTTTCCTTCCAGCCTCCTTTTCAACTCTCTCATCAGTCTCCCTCTCGTCCTCTCCCTCCTTTTCATAGAATAAATGTTGAAAGCATTCCTAATGTAATGCCTGATCTAATTTCGAAGATACACAGGAAACACCACCGTTCTCACCATTAGCCTCGGTGTCTGAGCCAGATGACCTGCTCTGACGCAGTGGGTATTTTTTGGCTGCAGAGTTTATCGCCCCCTGCTGGCTGCGAGTCACCCTGCGCCCGGAGGAGAAGACAGACGCTGCCACTGCTGCTGCTGCTGCCGACTCTGCTGCTGAATCCAGGCCTTCGTCTAGACCCCCGACTGCAGGGGAACTGCTCCGTACTGAGCTGCAGTTATCTAGAAGAGAAGAGAAGAGAAGAGAAGAGAAGAGAAGAGAAGAGAAGAGAAGAGAAGAGGATTATTTAATGACTACTCGATATGGATAGTTTGTAGATAGAATAGTATCTTTCTGATTGATTTTACTGCTTATACCTTTTTGCATGGATTAGTCAATAAATGTATTGGTTGATTGACAAATAGAAAATACCTAGCAAATGTTCTGATAATCAAATAATTTCTGTCATTTTTCATTGACACATACAGAAATTTCTTAGTTCCAGCAGTAATAATAAACAGAATATCTTCAGGTTTTAGATGATTAGCAGTCCCCACCAGACAATGAATAAAAAAATAATAAATAATAAAAATCAGCAGATTATATGATAAAGACAATTGTCATTAGTTGCAGAACCTGCCTCCTAAAAACTTTTACAGTCTACTAAACAGATGCAATAAAATTTCTTAAAGGCTAAACCTGAGCACACTGTAGAAGAAGAAGATAGAGTTACTTGTTGCGTGTGGCCTCAATGGTTATAAAGACACTAATCCCACTATAAAAAAAGCTCTGAATCTCTGAATCCACTTCTTCTCGAGGAAAACTAGCCTTTGTGCTGTTTCTTAGTCTGTCTGATCACTGTGATGGCGTGGCTCGTCTCTCGGTAACAAAAAGCAGAGGAAATAGTGTCAGCCTTTCTTTCCCAGCTGTAAATCCCCTCTGGCAGCCACAGCAGAAAGAGGTCACAAGGGGGGTGGGAGTAGAGTTCATGTGTTTGTGGTGGGGGGGAAGGTCAGTCTGTCTGAACCCATTCAGGCTTCAGGGTTCCCACATATAATAGCTACTGCTAAAACTGTTAAAGTGAGGGGGGGGGTGAGCCTCTGTGAGGTCCACTAATTAACGCATCCTGTCTCACTCAAAGACACATGTAGAACTGTCTGGACAGAACACACAACTTTATAGAATAAACAGCTTTAATTATATGTTTGACTCTGAACTTTCAGCCAAAAGTGCACTGTTGCCATGGCAATGGTATGATAAATGGATGTAATTACACTAAGGTTCTCCCTATGACACGTAATGCTTTACAGCAATGAAACGCTTATACAATTGCGCTGTATGGGTGTCATTCTGATATACTGGAACAAATGATAATGCTTCTGTTGAATACCCTGTTGGCAGTAGAATGTTACACTGAGTCTGTAAACACAGGGTAACAGAAGCATCTGTATCCTGTTATATATGCCATATCAACATATGAGAACTTATATAACTAATGCTATCATTCATTCATTCTTCCCCAAACACAATACAACTATTTCCAACACTACTAATATATGTTAAAGACCGTTATGAGACAGCAGAAACGTTAGCATGTAGGCTGTGTATGTATGTCTGAATTCATTTATATGTTCAAGTCCCTCATATTGTTCCTTATTTTACAACCTCTCGCCCAAAACGCTTTATTGTTTTGCCTTTGTACGACATTATTAGTGTATGTGTTCTTTTATACTTCTCATAACGTCATATTTTTTAAAAAACAAACCTGAAGTGTTTACCTTGGGAGCTCTGGCTGAGTCGCAGTGACGCGCGAGTCAAGCGCGTGCTGCTGCGCCTGCGCGTGCTCTCGGAAGCTTCGGCGTGCTCGAGGTCGGCGGAAAAATCCGAGTCCTCCGTCCCATCCGAGCTGCTGCCAGCTGTCCTCTGGAGACGAAACCACAAGTCAACAGCACATTTGGCGTTATTTCACCACAAAGCCCGGACCGTGTCAGCCCCGATTAGAGACAACATGTGAGACTAACTGGACTTAAACACGTGCGTGTTGTTGTTTTTGTTACCAGTGGATAATTCAACAAAGATCCCATGCTAGGGGAGGAGCATCAACCTCTCCACACCTCCTCCGGATCCTGCACCTCCTCTGGACTTGTCAATAAATACTCAAAATGAGCCTAAACGGCATCACTATGGGTGAAACCCCTTAACCTAATCACACCGATTGCATCTACTGTACCAATCTTAATTTGCTACAACGTCTGTGGACACCTTCCGCGTGGATTCTCAGCCTATTCACAGTCACCTAAGTCGACGAGATGTTTAAAAGGGACTGTATTCAACTCAGTACAACAGACCCAGTGATCAAATGTCGCAAAAATTAGCAGAATTTGTCGAAATTGCAGGCTGCCTATCTGTCTGCCGCACGGAATGAATGGGGGGATGCTGAGGGCGTATGTGGGCTCAAAATCCGGCTGAGTGGGGGGTGGGGATAGGGTACTCAAGTGGGTAGCCACCAATATCATTTGCATTGAACAAATAACATATAGGGGCCCACTTCCGTCCTCTGACATAACAGCCAATATGTGATATCACAGAGCCACCTACCACTTTATAGAATGGAGGAATAATAATGCATATTCCATTCGGTGCGTCTGTTTTTTTACTCATAACTGCAGTTATTTCGTTTGATAATTTTTCCATCTGTCAAATTTTATTAACACAGCAAGAAATAACATGCAATAATACGGTACGATACGATTGTACACGCCATGGATAAAAATGCTTTACAGCTATAATGACAATCTTTATAGACAGTAACAAAAATAAAATAAAAAACAACGTAATTTTAAGAAATCTATCTCCACACTACAGCGTGGATCAGACGCGCGCGTTCAATGGAAGCGCATTTGACAACTTCATAACAAGAGGCTCGGCGCTTTACACGCGACCAATCACATTAGAGAGGGGGGCGGGGTTTGAGACAGGCGAACCAATAAACGCAACGCTCGTCCCGATCCCGTCCAATCGCGGCGTTGTTTTGATGCGTCCCATACCTCATACACTCAAAGAACAGCCTGTTCCATTCCAAACTGTTGTAGCTACCGTTACCGACGTTAACGGAGGTCGGTGTGTCTCCACGCTGTCCACCAAGCTCGTAAAAATCAGACCCGGGTCTAAATCCTCAAAGTTTTTCACACTTAGCCAACACTTAATAAACAATATACACACTCCCACAGCTCAGCAATAAACACGAGCTAGCGTGGCTTGTAGCACAACACTAACACACAGCTCGGTTCATCAATAATATTTAACCCACACCTGCAGCTTATTAGCGGCATCTCGTAGAATCATATTTCAGCTGCCGGGCGCTCAGAGCTCTTCACACGCAGCCTCATGTTTACCTCTGCGGTGGCTAACATTAGCTATGACGTGATGTTGTTGTGTGTCTCTGCTCTAACGGCTCCGTGTCTGCCTTACCTTTCTACGCGGCATTTTTCAAAGCAGTGACGTGTCGCCTCGGGTCGAAGTGTCCCTCCGCGCCCTGAAATATATTTATTTCAGCTCGTATGAATAATAACAACAACAAATCTTTCGATACGAGCCAACTCAGCCAAAAAAGCGCATCAGTTTCTCTGCACTTCCTTGTGAGTACAGCGCAAACTCGTTAGTTTTTTTCCGTTGACGAAATGCCTCCGTGTGGAACACACACAGTTTGTAGCGGCACTTTGATTCGGGAACTAAAAAATATTCTTTTAACGAGCGGAACACGCCGAAGGTCGACGAATTAAGTCGCTTTTATAAAATGTTAAAAATTTACAGTTCTAATAAGTTAAGTCAGGTTAACACATTCAGAGCAAACATTACTTTCGTTAAAAATCATCAGGTGTTACGCAACAGAGAGCTAAAACTCAATACGTGTTTAACACAAAAATTGAAACATGTATATAACTATAACAATTGCATTGTTTGTTTTAATGCAGTCTAATAAATGAACACTTCCGGACACACCGGAAGTAAGCAGGAGTGAACCATCTTGGTCCGGGTATGTCAAAGGCAGCTCTTTGTACAAGCGTGTTGCATTTTTTGACGGTTGTCTCCTGAGGGTACTGTCTTACACCGGTCAAAGTAAACATCTTCATATATATCTTCACGCTGAACGTCGTTACGAAGGCACTTCACCGCTCTAAGGAGATTTGCTTCCTCTCCGTCTGATTTTGGAACTATTATGGCCGGTAGCACCATCAAGACAGTGCACGACATCTTTCAGAGCATGGAGTCCGGACCTGCAGCAACTTCCAGCTACACTACTGCACAGGTGAACGTATCAGAGCCCAACAGTAAAAGTAATAACAAATATGATCGTGTTATGACATTATACAAATATTCTCGTGCGCCCGCTGGAGTTAGCGTCTCCCTGTTACACTATGTGACCCATGTGAAGTTCATTAACTGTAACTCACAAGGCAAACATGTGACTTCAGACTGTACACTGGTTACTAATGGAAAGCCAGCTGTTTGGGAAATGTCACCCACAACCAGTCAGTGTCACAGCAGAGCATGAAAGGCTCTGATTGATGTAAGAGCTGATCATCTGTTAGTGATGTATAAAGATCTCATGTGTTCTCATCCTCCCTGTGTTCGTGCAGTGTTATAGTGTGATATGAGAGCAGCTTCACTCTGCCCATGTCCATGTTCATGTTCAGAGAGAGAAGGTCAGCTCTGCACTTTGCTCCTGTCTCTGTAAATAGTTGACACTCCGTCTCCTTTTTATCAGTCACTGTCCAGCAGTGGTGGCGTCTACCTGACCAATGAAATGTGAGCGTCGGCCTCATTGGAAGGCATTATGGGAAGAAGAGTTCATCGTTGAGATGCATTAGCTTTTCTTTTCTCATAAATATGACTGCTGTGTACCTACCTGAAAACTACAGGAACAGAACGTGTGTTTGTTGTGTTACTATGATAACCGGCAACAATGAGCTGTCATGTCACTTTGTTGGGCATTACTGCTTTGAGGCTGTTGCATGTTTTCTTTTATCATTTATATATTTGGAGACATAACATAATATGTAGTTAATATACATGTGACCTTGCAGGACTCTTTTCCAGAAGTGTATGCTGCCTCACTAATCACATCTTAATGTGATTTGTTCAGGTCTTCACTGCAGTTGTACTGGGTGTACTTTCAGAGATTTAATCTTCAGAGAGTTTTTCGGCTTCCTCCATATTGACTGTTTCCTTCCTCTCCATCAGGCCTGGCTGGAACACCATTCCCGTTCTCTGGGTCTCTTCTTCGGTGGCAAGTTTGTCCGTCCGGCAGACAGTCAGACTTACTCCCTGTGTGATTCTAAAGGTGAGGGCAGCATGAAGCTGAACATTCCACAGCTTCCACTCCGCCCTGCTTCAGTATCACCACGTTTTTTTCACTCTCCAGGTGCTAACGTGTGCAGCACAGTGTGCGCCGCGGACGACGATGTCTCCCATTGTGCCTCCTCTGCTGTTAACGGCTACAAGGCCTGGAGCAGCCTGACCTGCCACCAGAGGGCCAAAGTGCTGCTCGGGTGCGACACACTCACCGTCACACATCAACCTCAGCGCCGACTGTTTGAACCACTGTCCTACTGTTGACGTTAATGTGTCTGCTCTCCACTGACAGGGTGGTGAGCGCTCTCGGACAGCACGGGCAGTGTGTGACGGAGCTGTGCGAGCTGTGCGGCGCCTCCTGCTCGCCCTCCACCCTCGTCAGGCTGCTGCAGTACTACGGCAGCTGGGCTCAGCTCAGAGATACTCTCATCACCGGCTGGACACCACTGGGTGAGGTTGACAGGGTGGTGTTCACATAGAAGTGTTTAGTTTAATGATAATTTAGAAGTGAGTTTAATTAGTTTGATTGTGTTTGTTTGTTTTCCAGGTGTGGTGACTGTAGTTGCCTCTGATGACTGCTCTCTCTATTCCCTCATGCTCAAAGTCTTACCAGCACTGGCCATGGGTAACACACACACACCTGGCACATTTAAAAAAAGGCTAAGCGTTTCAGCGTGTCCGTTTTCAGAGGTTTTGTGAGTTCTGACTGAGTCCTTCCTTCTTCTAGGTAACTCCGTCATCGTTGTCCCTGGTCGGAGCACCGCACCTCCAGCACTACTGCTCGCACAGCTTTTCATCGGAGCAGGACTTCCTGCTGGAGCTTTGAATATTTTAACAGGAAGCAACGTGTCACTGGGTGCCAAAGTGGCCCAGTGCCCCAGCATCAGCTACGTCACCTACTGCGGTAACAAGCAGGTGCATTACGCAGCGTTCGTCAAGAACCTCCCGGTAGTTTTCTTCTAGAAAGTTGAAACAACGTTTCTCCTCTCTTTCAGGATGGGGTGCTGCTGTGTAAGGCCACAGCAGGGATGGGTGTTCCTGTTTCAGTGTCTCCCTGCGTCGGCGCCACGTGTCCCTTCATCATCTTTGAGTCTGCTGACATCGACAGCGCGGTGGAGGGAGTGCTGGAGGCCGCCTTCAGGAAGAAAAAAGAGGTGATTCACACAAAAAGTTCTAAAGATCTAAAAATCTTCTAAAGAAGGATGGAGGGCCTCTCCATCACATTGTTGTCTTTTCAACAGTATTCTTCTCCTCTCTCCGCCTCAGATCCACTGGGTGCTTTGCGTCCAGGAGAATGTGCTGGACAGTATCGTGGCTCGTCTCAAGCTGCGTATGGCGGGGATGAAGTGTGTGGCCCTGCAGAGTGATGAAGACAGGGCCCAGGTGGATGCCACAGTACAGGCAGCTCAGCAGCAGGGGGCCACGGTCAGTCAGAACCACAGAAGAAAAGCTGTGCTCAGCTGCAGTGACATTTAAAATGATAGGTGTGCTCCAATACCCATAATAACACTACACTATTTACTTTGCCAGGAAAAAAAAGGTTTAATATGTCCCAATACATGAAAATACCAGGATGGCGTATATCATGTATTCACATTTTGAAGTATGCGAAGTGCACGTTTGGCTGGCTGTTTGATTTTAACGCATTCAGTGCATTTCATTCAATTCAAACGTGAACATAATACTGCAATGTATGTAACATTACATACCTTACACACTAACAGCAGCAGAGCTCTCTAGGTTGACATCACCTGTCTCTGGTGAGCTCAGCAAATCTGCCAAAGAAATGTTAAGCAATGTCATTTTCTTTTATCATATTAAATTTTGCACTACGGACTGCAACATGTCAACACACAGGAGGATCAAAGTTCAAGGAGCACTGTTAATGACAAAGTAGTGTATTTGAATTGTATGCACACTGCATGTGACAGCGCAAAAGTAAATAGAAGAAGTGCATATGTTAGAAAGCAGCTTAGGACTATAACTCACCACAATGTCATCAAGTAACTCATTTACTTTATATTAATTATGTCAACATATAATTATCACCCTAATTCTAAGTTTACTGTATCATCTTTAGTGTTAGCTTTAGCAGAAAGTTACCTAGCTGAGACTAACTCTCCTCATAGATCCAAACCAGCCAATGCCCATAGTGGAAGCTTTTGTTATTCTTGATAAATTATAATAATATTTTGTAGAAGTGTGTGATGTAATGTCACCTTAAATGTTTCAGTGAGAGAATCAGCGGGTTATGTTTAAATTTAAAATAATAATATGACATGCAGCAAGAGTGCGGTGGCCGGGATGCCTTAACCATTTGACTGTCGTAACACTGCTGTGCCAGTAAGAGTATTTATAGTATATAGAAAATATCCCACTAATATAAAATATGTGCACATGACATATTTGAGTGCGAGCAAAATGTTTGTGTCCATATGTGAGCACAAGCATGAGCATAGCAGAAAGCAGCAGAAACCTGAGCACGAGGAGAATAAATCTGAGCACGAGAAGGAGAAATCATGCTCTCAAACTGAAAATGTCCGCTCTTGAATAAAGATGGGATATTTCTTCCATAGATTACTGTCACATGCACTGTTGTAATTTTATGACCACAGTAGGCTTTAGCTAGGTTGCTTGCTGACAAAGCTGGAAATGTGTGGACGAAAGGGGAAATCGTCATGGTGGGAAAATACAAAGATTGTGTGTGAAGACCAAAAAAAAAAGAAAATGGAAACTATTATTTGTCTCCTACTGATCCATAGTTGGTTCAGTCTTGTGCTGCCCTACCTTCGGGTGCCCAGTACCCTCCGACGGTGCTCTGCGGGGCAGCCCCCTCTTCTCCGTTTGTAGTCGACCCCTCTCCTGGACCGCTGCTGCCCCTCATGACCTTCAGAAGCAACACAGAAGCAGTGACCCTCGGTAAGGAAGCCTCGACAAAAGAAAGTTATAGATGCACAGTTATTTTTTCAGTTTTTTAGATTTATATTATGGGAGTTTAAAAGACTTTTCAGTACAGAGAGTGAGATAAAAAGTAGCCACATAGATTTTTTTTCACAATAAAGCTTTGTATTTTAATATTTAATCTCCACTTGAACCTCAGTAACAATATCTGTTCTCCACAGGGAACCACAGTCCTCATGGCCAGGCAGCCTCCATCTGGACTGAAGACCTCACCCTGGCTCTGGAGACAGCTAAGAGGTACACACATTCACACACCTCTTTTTTTCCATCTTCCTCTTCTTCTGCCTTTTGTTTTAGTTTTTCGTCTCCCACCTATTCATTTCATGCAGTCACAATCAGTCCAAATGTCTGCTGTGAAAAGAGTCTGTGACTCCCTCCTGATATGTTCGTCATCTTCTTCTCTCCTCAGTATGTCAGTGGGCTCAGTGTGGGTGAACTCCCATTCAGTGTCTGACCCCTGTCTGCCGGTCTCTGGTCACAAAGACAGCGGCACCTGCACTGACGGAGGACAGGAAGTGAGTTTCAGTAGTTTATCTCACAGTTTAAGACATCAACGCCACAGTCTTACTAACCATGATGCAGATAAGTTTATGTTCATAGGCCATGTGACCTCTCTCTGCTTTCTGACAGGGCCTGTACCAGTTTCTACGCCCGCCCTCTTTTTCTCCTCCTCTTCCTCGATCCTCTCCTGTCTCCATGGACTACTCAAAGTTTGGAACAGCAGTAACACCAGTAGTCATTCCTGATGATGCAGATGCTGCCAGGTAGGTTTGTAAAGTTCTCTTCACTGTAAGTCATGTTTAGGAGGTATCACAGGGCTTCATTGCTGTGTGAAATTATAATTATTAATTTGTTGTATTTAAATATTGCATACAGTAGGAGATGCCATCCTCCTTCTGTCAGTTGTTCTGTACTTGTCTGTCTACGTGCATCACTCACTCCCTCCCTCCTCTCCTCTCAGTGCTCCTAAGTACTACCAACAGTTTGTCGGTGGTAAGGCGTGCAAGTCAGTGTCCGGATGCAGTGTGGCCGTGCACTCCCCGGGGGGCGGAAGAGTGTTAGCCTATTGTCCAGACGGAGGCCGGAAAGACGTCCGCAACGCCGTGGAGGCTGCTGCAAAAGTTCAGCCTGGGTGAGGGCACACAAAGTACACGCAAACTATTCCACGTCAGGCCATCAAAGTCCAGCCAAAGAACAACAAATGAGTCAGTGTTGTGTTTTTAAAGTCACATACAAAAAAGACAAAGACACATTTACACAACAGACACCTTTATTTTTAATTCTCTTTTTTTATTTGGGTATATTAAGTTACAATCCAGGTCCCAGTCGTATTTTGTATTTTGTATAAGTGCTGACAGACGATCTAATTTATCCAGATGATTCATGTGGATTTTGAAGTAACTCATAAACATTCTTATGCGAGTCTACAATGGCAAAGTTTGGTGTTAGGTGGTAGAATGGGACTTTACTGTCACATTTTATTGATCCACTGAAATGACCAACCGTCCCGTGGCCAGGATTCAACCATAAACTACGCTGAAAAGCTTCTGTCCACTCTTATTTTCCTTTAATTAAAACGTAAAATTTACTTTTACAGAGCTTTAAAATTCGAGGTGGAATTTGGCCTCCATAAAAGACGTTTATTCAGACATGAACACAATCCAGACAGGCATCAAGGTATTTCACAATTCACTGGGCTGTTTGTGTTTATCACCAGTCAAAGTCAAACTTGACACAAATTTGCTGAGTCATACTTGATATATCAACAAAGGCCACCAGTATCAACAAAGTGCATTACAACTCTGATTACACTAATGCAATAAACATAATCTCATCAATACATTTAATTTCCTGCAGGACATTCATGCTTTTAATTGTGTGCTGTCATTTTATTCAGTTTATTTTTATAATTTAATTTCTTTTGACATCCTTGTCTCCTCTAGCTGGATGAAAAAGAGTCCGTCTGCACGCGCTCAGTCACTCTACTCTCTGGCCAAGGGCCTAGAGGCGAAGAGACAGGATTTAGCTGTGTCAATCAGTGTTCAGACCGGCCTCTCAATGGATGAGGCTGAGAAGGAGGTGGAGCTCAGCATCGCCAGGCTCAGTGATTGGGCAGCTTACTGTGACAAAGTCTTTGGAGGAGCTTTGGTGAGTGATGGCTTTTAAAAAAATCTATATATACAAAGTTTATAAAAATGAACAAATAAGATGATTGTCAGGAAGACTCTTACGTCTCTGTCGCTCTGCTTTAGCCTGTGCCTCAGTCGGGCTCTGCTCTTGCCCTCCCCGAAGCCCTGGGAGTCGTGGGGGTTGTCCTTCCTGACAAGAATCCCCTCCTTTCTGTGATAACACTACTCGGGGCAGCCATCGCCACTGGGAACGCCATCATCATGACCCCCAGTCAGAAGTATCCACTACCAGCCTTAGCGTTCATTCAGGTGAGTGTTCTCTCATCTTAATGAACCAACTTAACAGTGGATGGAAATGCACATTAATTCACATTTCTGTTTGGTTAAAATGGGTTTTAAATTTGGATGGAAACCTGTCAGTTTGCTGAGATCATAAGGTTTGACAGACAAGTATAGCACAGTGTCGTCTGCATAGAAGTGGAGGAATATATAGAAATGAGTATACTATAAAGACTCAGTGATGAATGAATGATCACTAAAATAAAATGGTGCCAAGAACAGTCTCTTAAGGTATACCATAGTCAAAATGGCTGCATCAGACACTAAGAACATCATTAACCACTACTGAGAACATCTGTCCACACCTGTCCAAGTATCTGTAAACACTGATTTTCTTTTCCGCCTCCTCCTCAGGTGCTCCAGTCTTCAGACCTGCCAGCAGGTTTAGTAAATATCATTACAGGGAGTAGAGACCAAATGACAGCAGCTCTGGCTAATCACAGCGTCATCAAGGCCATCTGGTACTGGGGCAGTGCTGAGGTAAGGACTAAACACCAACACGTACACCAGTGTTTACATTTTGTCCGGAAAGCAGGATCTGATTGAATTCCTCGCTCAGTCATGCCACATATTATCCCCATTCTCACCCCTTTCTGATTTCCTCTGTAGGGCTGTCAGTACCTCCAGCACACCTGCACCAGCCCTCTGAAAACCCTGCGTCTGTCCTGCCAAAAGGACGAGGAGGGGAAAGATGGAGGGAGGGACTGGACTCAGTCTCATTCCTCACTCCTGGAGGAGATGTGGAGAAATGCCGTCCAGTGGAAGAGTGTGTGGATTCCCACTGCATAAGAAGACAGAGAGAAGAAAGATGAAAGACCTCAGCCTGTAAAGTTAAACTGCTAACTGCAGGATGTAGACTTAAAATGAAGAATGGAAAAAAAATAACTGTAAGAATGAAAATCTTAGGATGTGAAATTAGCTTAACAAACAACAAATACCCCATTGTTACTGACTGCTTGCTAAGGCACACCCTCTTTGATTACATTTGCTATGCCTGTCAAGTGTTTCAAGGCAGGAGGCTTGAGCTGTTGACTGTTGATTTCTGCCAGCTAATCTACCAATATACTATACTAGCTCTTGGCCATCAGAAAGTAGGATAAATAGTTGGATATGCTACCTGTTGCCACCTACACTGAAGCAGTTAAACACTGCTTAATCCATTTCTTGCACCTGCCGCTTCTTTATTAGCGATTTGTCAAGTTAAAGGTCCAGTGTGTTGGATTTAGTAGCATTTGGCAGTGAAGCAGATTGCAACCAGCTGATTCCCCTCAGGAGAAGCTATGGTAGCTGCAAAAAGAGTGGCCTGTGGTAAGAATATGATAGAGCCCCTTAAATCTGACACAGTGGACCTTTAGAGTGTTTGTTCTGTTGTACAACAATTTATCCAGGAGTGAGTGGATAAGTCAGTGGTTGGTTGAGTGAGTGGTTCTTCTTGGATCAGAAATTAACCATATACTGTATATGTACAACTTGAAGCAGCAAGTTATATACATGTCAATCCACACAAATGTTAGAGCCAAGAAAATTTCCAAATAGTAGGCCATACATTTATCAGGTAGTATTTTCAATTTCTTCCAAATGGTTTCATCAGCCCTGAAGGTCCAATGAACTCGATGAAGTAAATTAATATGCGTTAAAATGTTAAACAGATCCTATCATCTCATCTTTGATTTATTTCCCTGATCTGCATCTTGTCAGACTGAAGCAAACACCTTCATTGGTTGGAACAGAATGACAGTAACTATTAACAATGGTGGATTCAGGGACAGAAGGAAGTGAAAGCTACAAATCAGAGAACAGAGATTTCTTTATCAGGTTGTGGGTGAGTGTTACCTCAGTCCGGACTTTTTAAATCCATCCATTTTGCTGAGCTGACCTGAAATTGAGATAATCAAGTTGAGTTGACATCAGCCAAGAGTGAGAATGAGATATATATATATATATATATATATATATATATATATATATATATATATATATATATATATATATATATATATATATATATATAATTAATTTCAGGTTATGGCAAAAAATGTATAAAAGCACTTAAATGATTAGATGATTTTTACTAAAACCTCCAACACCTCTGCATTGCTGATGTATTCATGTATTGTGTTTATTACATGTTGCTTCTTTATGATGGCATGTAGGTCATTCTTTTCACCTCGTCAAACTAGCAAAGCAGTAGATGACTTTCTACCTCTGACTTCTGCTTTATGCTCATTTTCTTCCTTCTCTTTTTTTCACCGCTGCCTTAGAGTTCTGTCGATGACTGAGCAAAAATCAGGTCAATCTTGTGTCAACTCAATCCCAATGACATAATGCTAATGTACTGTATATGTCGTTATTGTACAATAGCTGTGTAGCTCTTAGCCATGGAAGTATACATTCCAAAGATTCCCAGTGAAATCTACTGTGTTTTCACGTTCAAGTTAACATTGTTTTAAAAAAAAATGTTTCTAGAGGAAGACACAGAGTTTTACTGTCAAAAAATATCTAATTAAAAAATCATTTAATGAATTCACACATTCTTGTCGTTTTAAAATCGTAATAACTTAATAATATTTGATCTGCGCCTCAGCTGTACTAATGTTAACGTTAGATAGTCAACATGGAAAATGTTATACCATCTTATCCTGAACCTGCTCTGTTCGAGTGAGGAAAAACTTGCCCACAAAAAACCTTTAACAGGGAAAAAATGTGGAAGAACCCTCAGGAAGAGCCACAGAGGAGGGAACCATCTCCCAGGACGGACAGACGTGCAATGGATGTCACGTGTACAGGACAAATCAACACAAACATATTGTACAATTACAATGACTGACAGAATGACAATGAATCACAATGAATGATAAAATGATTACAGTAGCAGTGGAACCTGTGATAGAGATAGAGAGACACAGATTCTCAGCAGCAGCAAATCATTAACTAACTATAAACTGTAATGGATATATGGTAGCAATAATGACAGTAATAATATGTGTAGTGGACGTCATGCAGGATCACAATGTACACCAGTGTACTTCAGGTCAGAGGAAAACGTATAAATTTTCACACCTATTCAATTAAATGCACACTGGAAGAGGCGACCAGTATATAGTTTATTTAAATCCCACACACTGGATCAGTAACTTTGTCATGTAACTAATGAAAAAAAAGAAAGAAACATATAGTCCATGTGCAGTGATGGGACTCGACACACTTTTCTTACAGTTTTCAGTAAATCTCGTTTAGTTATTTGTTCCTTCTTTAATACTTTCTTGTTCCTTTTTTATTCTTCCAAACTGGTTCCAGCCAGCAGGGCAGTGAGTCAAACATTTCCTCGGTCACGCGGTCCCTCCTTCTGCTTCAGCCATGACCAAAACAGAACAAAATAAAAGGAAGCATGGCCTTGAGACTGTGGTATGCTGAGTCACAACAATGACACAGCACAATCTTCAGTTGGACCTTTGCACAAGACTGAACCTGTTATGTGACAGAGCACAGAAACTGCTGAGTCACTTTTATCCAAGTATGAGAATGTGAGATACAAAGTATAGACACAGTTTGCCCTGTA
This sequence comes from Collichthys lucidus, assembly GCA_004119915.2. Classification (NCBI taxonomy): domain Eukaryota; kingdom Metazoa; phylum Chordata; class Actinopteri; family Sciaenidae; genus Collichthys; species Collichthys lucidus. The sequence continues at coordinate 26,108,519 of CM014100.1, forward strand.
ATTAGAAGTACTTAACCTGCTGGGAATTTAGTTTCACTGCCTCTGGTTTATGGAAGATCTGGTAAATGTATAACAGTTTATTATTGACTGTGTGTACTTACCAGACTGACATACAGCACATTAACCCATCTCTATAGTCCTTTTTACGTTTGTCTGTATTCAGTTCACTATTTCAAGAAGCAACCCTGAGATGTGTTAAGTATGAACATGGCCATAGATTTTGCCTACAGTGATATCGTATTTTACTAACATTAACATTTTTTTTCATGCACATTAAAAGCTATAATACAAGAGTGATGTCATTTTAGTGAAGTTGTATACCAAGAAAAAGTAGAGCCATGTGCTTCTACAGATGACAACCAGGAATAAGACAAGATGGGGATTAAAAAAAAAGGACCAAATAACAGTGACAGTGTGTCTAAGTCAAAGTGTGTAATGGGTTTAAAGTTAGCAGATATACTGTATAACCCTGAAAGACACAACCAAACAGATCAGCAGGCTGCCACAAAAGCTGTTAAGAAGTCCTGTCCTGCTGCTATAGCTAACTGGAAAAATAAGACGAATGTCCACGGGCGAGGACGTTACCAGACAAATCCTGACTGGAATAGCTGGAATAGCAAGTTATTGTTGTGTCTCTATTTCAATTCAATTCAATTCAATTTTATTATATATTTTATTTATAGCCCAAAGTCACAAAGTACATTTGCCTCGGAGGTCTTTACAATCTGTATAGGGAGTGACACCCTCTGTCCTTAGACCCTTTTAACAGGGAAAAAGGTGGAAGAAACCTCAGGAAGAGCCACAGAGGAGAGATCCCTCTCCCAGGACAGACGTGCAATGGATGTCACGTGTACAGGACAATCAACACAAACATATTGTACAATTACAATGACTGACATTAACATATCCAGGGATGTGTACAACTACCACAATTTCTTTCAATACACACACACACACACAGGGTAAAACTAAAAGAAAAGAAGTATATGCAACTAGAATCACATTATCTAGAATCATGCACCACCTTTAAAGGGCTTCTCTTTAGACTGCAGCCATACCTGCCACACTACATTTTCATGAAGATTAACACCCATCAGTCAGGAGTGTGTTACTTAATCAGCCAGACATCTAAAAAAAACAGACTTTTAGTGGACTTAGTGGCAGCCCTCTTTAGCCCACACTAACTGCTACAGTTTGATCACAGAGGTTAAACAAAACACTAACTGTCCCCTAAAATCCACCTGGGCAAGGCTCTTGAGACAAAGCTCAGTTATACGAGTGGAAAAGTACAGGCTTACAGTGCTGAGTCTGATAAGGGTGATCATATTAAAGCTAAACAGAATGTTTAAGTTTCCATGAGTGCAAACCTCAACCTATATCTCAATGTAAGAACTTTGAACATTAGGAGCTGATGTGCCACAGACAGAATTAATGATTAACACAGCATAAAGATTATTGTAAAGTCACTACCATACGGTTCACTGTGATTAACAAAAAACATTATCCATATGTTCCAAAGCATCAATTTAAGGTACATTCATGTCACTTATCTGGGTCCCACATTGTTGCTATTGTGAGTACATCAATTTATAGTGTATTTTTTATTGTAATGTTCCCATCCGTCCATTTCCTAAACTGCATATCCTGCTCAGTCATGGATACAGCCTCACGGTCAATTTAATCTTTATGAAGGAAGCTCACGCAGACACAGTGATGAAATACAGATGTTAGTTGAAGTGCTTGCACTTGTCTGTCCCTCCATTTATTTACTGCTTAGTTGATCATTATCTAAAGTATAATATAACGATATAAGTATCTAAAAAAAGTTAATAAGACTACATCATTACACCGCTAACAAATAAGTTTCATGACAGTCTTTTTCCATCAGGACTGAGACTCTTCTTGGAGCAGTTTCACAAATGATAAACTCTCAGACAAAGTGTAAATACAGCACTTTTCCTGGTCCCCATGTCATTTGAGCAATGATAGGACTTTTAAGACTTTCAGATTCAGTAGTGTCTCGCAACAGTGCTGTGGTATTGAGTAATACAATAAGAAGCACCTTGGCTGAAAACACGTTATCAGCAGTTTTTTTAGATGTCGTGGTGTATTTATGAGGTAAAACAAGGTCAGTGTATAGCAGCTCTGTAGGCCCAAAGTTAACGACAAGGTAAAGTTCTACAGGTTGTCTAAAGGTTTGGGGAGTGTTAAACAACAATCCTTTGCCAAGTTAGCAGCTTCAAGAACACTATAACCCCCCCCACACACACACACACACACACACACACACACTGTAAAACTACATAGGAACAAGTTATCATAAAATAGTAAATCACAACACTACACTACTGACTCCAAGATACTTGTGTTCATGTGTTTTTCAGATGAGAAAAGGTTTGAACACACTTTCTAATGCAATATGACCTGGTGTCTGCCTCCTGTACTTAAAATAAAGTTTTTTTTATGTTGTTTGTATGTAAAAGGAACAGAATTACACAGAAATTATACACTTAAACATGTTTTTTGAATATTAATATAAAAATAATGTAGTTTATATCTTATCCTACCTAATCTCTTGTTTGTCTGTTGTAACAGAAATACTTCGTCACTGTAGGTAAATAAAGGAATAAAGACGGCTGAACCTGGATTTTCCATAAGGACGAAAAAAGCGCAACCTCATCTCTTGTTTCATAACTTAGCCTTTGTCATGTCATGTGCCAACTGAGCTCAGTGATTGGCGGAAACGCGAGTGACGTTTCGCGCGTCACGAGGTGCCGCCGCTGAGTATAAATACACCGAGCCGTTTCTCTGCCATTTCACACCGGGGAAGAAAACCTTGAGGAGTTCTTGCTTCAACAGTGTTTGAACGGAACTTCTTCTTTCGTCCCTCTTGTTTTTTCTTTTGCCTTCCGGACACGAAAACCCTTCTTTTTATCTGAACACTACTGACAAAGTCGCATTAAAGCTCTATTTTTGTACCGTTTTGTTAAGAAAAAGCACAAGAAACACCAGCCAAAATGGAGTCCCAAGTGCGTCAGAACTACCACCGCGACTGCGAAGCCGCTATCAACAGGATGGTCAACATGGAGCTGTTCGCCTCCTACACCTACACTTCAATGGTGAGCATTATATTTAACGACACATACTAATGTATACATGTATATGAGTCTGTAAGACATGGTTTACACACACTAGCACAATGACAGGTCGTAAATTGATCAATATTAAATACAACAGCGGAGTTACCGTGTGTGTGTATGTATGTATGTATGTATATATATATATATATATATATATATATATATATATATATATATATATATATATATTGTCTGTACAGTTATTATTTAAAGCAGTAATACAACATTTTAATATGAGCGTTCTGTTTGTGCTTGTCTTGGTTGTTTATCACTGGTCGGGCGGGTTGCCAGATAAGTAGTCTCATAACCCCCACCCACCTTACTGAAGGAAAAACTGCTGTGTCATGCTTATGCTGCTTGTTTTTGGGGGAGTTTTTAACACTCCTCGTCTCATGACTGTACTAAACCAACAAACTGACTCTACAAAGTCATGACTCATGTCTCTGACCACTGCCTAGCTGAATAACCGTTTGTCACTGACTATTTGTTTTTTTTGGGCAAATAATGATAGGTGATGTCTCTTAATGACTGTTTTCATCCTCCTTGTCCCCCTCGCAGGCCTTTTACTTCTCCCGTGACGACGTGGCCCTTCCGGGCTTCAGCCACTTCTTCAAGGAGAACAGCGACGAGGAGAGGGAGCATGCCCAGAAGCTGCTGTCCTTCCAGAACAAGAGAGGAGGACGCATCTTCCTCCAGGATGTCAAGGTCAGTACAAACCGGAGAGCTGACCCTGCTGTGATGAGTCTCACCACAAGCCTGTATGTTTGTTGTGGCACCTGCTCCCTAAATCAGGCCTGAAATATTAAATGGTTCATCCAGTAATCATTATCTAATGGCAGTGCTAATCCCCTGCAGCAGTACTAGTGACTCAGATTATTGTGCCCTGCGTACACAAGGCCTAATTATTGCTCAGTCTGCTATAATTGAATGTTTTCCTACTGCAGAAACCAGAGCGCGATGAGTGGGGCAGCGGGCTGGAGGCCATGCAGTGCGCCCTGCAGCTGGAGAAGAACGTCAACCAGGCTCTGCTGGACTTGCACAAGCTGGCCTCTGAACACGTGGACCCTCATGTAAGTCATAAAGGCTGTGTTAATCTTAGAGGTTTGCGAAAAGACTGTCTTGGATAATGTTGTCTGACACGTCCTCTCCTCCCTGTCCTCAGCTGTGTGACTTCCTGGAGAGCCACTACCTGAACGAGCAGGTGGAGGCCATCAAGAAGCTGGGCGACTACATTTCCAACCTCACCCGCATGGACGCCCACACCAACAAGATGGCAGAGTACCTGTTTGACAAGCACACTCTGGGGGGCAAGAGCTAAACACTTCCCTCCGAGGATGGAGCCTGGGATGAAATCTAATAACGAAGCACAGGCTTTAAAGTTAACACACCTTCCAGCTGTTCATTCACTGAGCATACTTTAATATTTTTGACCTATGAAATTGATAAATTCTCATCTGTTCAATGGTGTCAATGTTTCTATGTCCTATAGAAGGATGAGTATCAGGCGATTTACCTGTAAACCCCTTTGTGACATTTAACAATCGTGACTGTTGCTGATCTATTAATCTGAATAAACATTTTGAGCTGGACTTTGGTGTACGCCTACATCTGTCACATGACCTGTTCATCCTGACCTCAGATCTGTGGCTAATGTTCCAATGAATCATGAATGCAGATGACTAGCTTTAGAGAGACATTTTGGCTTTTGTCTAAGTAACTCCCAAAATAGAGCTAACAAAATGATGTATGCCCATTCACATCGACACTTGTATCAACAAGCACACCGTTTATTAACCAGAACCTGTCTGGTTTTTAACAGCAGGGTAAGGACATTTGTCATCCCACCTTCCATTTCCTGAGTATTTAAAAAATCATGCAACCAGCACTTTACCTGCTCATTGCTCAACATAATGCTAATAATTACAAGCCTAAATTGGGGGCCTGCTTTGTCACCAAGGTACAGTAGCTTACATCTGGTTAAAATAAGTTTACCTCTGACAGATTATGGCGTTGAAGGCTAAAATCTGAGCAGTTTGTTTCCACTCACAAACTGAAGCTGTTTGACTATGGAGGAAGATGTAAAAGTAGAAATTCTGTGTGAGTAAAGGTAATGTTTTAGTACAAAGATATTGACATCAGAATGAAGGACCAAAAGTAGAAAATAAGGAAAATATATAATACAATATATACATGTTGGTCAATATCGCCTCTGAGAGCAAATATGTAGTGTCAGAAATTCGACGTAATATATTGATATGTGGAAGACTGCAGTCACACACGTCACATCTCTCCCGCTCCTTGTACAGAGGAAGTTGGTTATCAGCTGTCAGGATACTCGGGCAAAATAGCAGCAGAAGAACCAACAACATTTAAAAGACAAGACAACATAAAATAATGAAACATTTAAAAAAGTTTAACAATACATAAAAATGAGATAAAAACGTAATGATAAATTAAATAAAGCAGCTTTTTTTTGTGATTAACATTTTTTTATTTTTCGTTTTCATTATTGTTGAAACAAACACCACACTCTGTGCTGATCCCTTTCTGGTTACCAACATCTACCAAAAAAAAATCTAAAAAAAAAAGACAACATTACTTAAAAGCAAGTCTATAAAAATATTTCAAGAAGTGATAAAAAAAGAAGCCTTATGTCCTCAGGCGGGGCGTTCCAAAGTTGAGGGGCCCTGATACCAAACACCCGAATTATGATATTGTATCGTACTGATGCAAATTTCCAAACAATAATCAGTTTACCAAAACCAACTGACACACTAGGATGGGGACCTGAGGCATTTTTCCATCTTCCACTTCAATGTTGCAGCTTATCAAGGGGGATCAAAAATGATTTTACATCAAATATAATAATACATCATAATTTACTTGTGGGTTACATTTTATATTATTATTCTAAAAGTAACTAAAGTTGTCAAATAAAGAAAATAAATACAATATTCCCATATCATATCTGTCTCATGTCACAAGCCTCAAGGTGCTTTACAGTGTGTACACCTTCTATAATACTATTGAGATAAACAATAATCTAAGTAGGAAAACATATTTAGGTGGTCAGCAGAATATTTCTGTTTATTTATAAGTAGTGTGGGAATGTCTGCAGAGCTTATGGGGATATTGTTTGAGTTGTTTGTGTCATCTGTCTGTTCAGATGAATAGTATAAAACCATCAAAGCCATCTGCTGGAGATGTTCAGTACTGCACAGTGAGTGTTAGAGACATGCTGAAGGAAAAAAGCCAAACATTTCTATGAACAATTTAAAAATATAACATTTTAAAGTACATTCAAATACATTATACACTATATCCCACACTGATGACCCTCACACAGTGCTGTCCATGACCTTCACTCAGATCTAACCCGGTTGTCAGGGTGAAGCGTGTGATGCTGTCCAGCGTGCTGAAGCCTGCAGGACAGCTTAACTAAAAGAGCTGAATGAACTCCAATGACAACAAGAGCCAATCACAGGAGAGAGAAAGAGAGTTTTGCTCTTTTTCATTCCGATTGTTTCTGAAAACACGCAACAGCTGTAATGGTTCTAATGCTAACATATCATTTAGACTGGTAGCTGGAAAATCTGATCAATCAGTTAGAAAATCTACAAGTAGGTAAAATAAATAGAAATATGATTTAAAGTCAAGTAAACACAACTTAAAGATGGACTTTTTTTTTTTTTTGCAGTGGAGGTGGACAGTAAGTAGTTGGCAGTCAGGGATATTGTGGAGATTAACCCAGAATGGGGGAGGGGAAGAGAGAGAGAGAGAGAGAGAGAGAGAGAGAGAGAGAGAGAGAGAGAGAGAGAGAGAGAGAGAGAGAGAGAGAAAGAAAGAGAGAGAGAGAGAGAGAGAGAGAGAGAGAGAGAGAGAGAGAGGGAGTTACATGCATTGACTTCTCATCAGTCTGCCGTGAATTTGTCTGGAGGACGTTTGGATGCAAAACAATAAAATAAGATAAAACCCAAAGAACCACGAGAGACTAACACGGTGAGTTACAAGCTGTTTTCATGTTGTATTACAGTTTATACAGAATTATAAAAATGGATTTATTTTAGACAAGCAGTCAAATGTTTGGTGCTTTCACCTGAAAATGACATGTTAATGAAACTTGTCATGAATAATCTTCTGTAGGTTTGTTAATGACTCATTTCAGCTGCAGTTTGTTCACCGTGCTTTGCTGTTCTCTGCTCATCACAGCTGTGAAGCCTGTAAATCTGTTAAGAAGCAGCTCTGGTCACAGGAAGTTAATGTTAATTCAATTTGATAGTTCAATGCTGAATTTGATGTCTTTCTTTATCATTTGATGAATGTGTTTCACTCCCAGTCCCTGCATGACACAAACATTTAGTTTTACAGGTAGAGGAGGATGTTTTCCAATAGTGGGAAAGATTAGTTTAAGTGGATTATAGCAGGCTAATGCACGGCTATTTGTGTTCATGTGCAATCACCCACAATGCACCGGCACGATACCTGTGTTTACCTCTGCAACCTAAATGAAGTATTACAACTGTTAACTAAGCAGAGTTTGAGTGAATGGACACTGGATGGTTGCTGGCTGCTGTGGTGCAGATGTTTGATGAGTTTTGTGGGGTTTTGCACAAAACTGCAGATCTACAACAAACTGTAGAAGACTGCAGTGGTGTTCTCTTGCAGGCTCATCATGCAGGTTGTCAGATATGGTGGTTATAAGCAAATTGAGTATCAAACATTGAATTCTGTGCATAAAATGCAGCTCAAAGTGTTTTACAATTACAATTTACAAAAAAGTAAAAAAGATTTGGGCCATTGTTTTCACCACAATCAGGGCAGACAGGAAATGGTAGAGAGGTATGACAGCATCGGCTGGGACCGATGTGGAAGCCATGTGGCAACGCGCTGTAACCTTTTGGCTACCAAGACTATATATATATATATATATATATATATATATATATATATATATATATATATATATATATATAATGTTGTTTGTTGTTCAGTTGTACCATGTTCTTACCCCAAGAAAAAAACTTACAAACTTACAAATGTTGTAGTGGTGCTTTTCACTGTCATGCTGCAAAGAGTGTGGTTTGGGATTTTGATATTTTCAAGCTAGTGTGCGCATGTAAATACCTCCAGCAGTTGAGTCAGAAGCCTTAATGACGCCTCAGGTTCAGTTCAGAGTTTTGACCTTTTAGATAAAATCCCACCGCCGGCTGTTCACCTCCAATCTGTGTGTGTGCAGATCAGAGCAGAGAACCTTTAAAAAGCAAAAAAAACCCAACTCAGCTCAATTCAAGATTCACCCTAAACTACAACAGCTGTTTGAAGTATCAGGGTTGACCTATGTCCAGGCCTCATATACATTTATGCTGAGTTCTCAACATTTCATTCAATGAATTAAGTACACAGAATGCATGAGTATGAAGAATTGTTCTACTTCAGTTTCTGTTAAATGATTTCTTTAATTTTCTTGTACTGCACTTAAAAACAGATAAACTCATTAAACCTCTGAGAACCCATCTGTGACTTGTGGTCACAGTAAATATAAATTCCCACAATATGGCTTCTAGAGACAGTGTCTTAAGCTATCATTCGTTAATTAGCACTAAACACAATCAAAACATTTAGTCATACACCAAACTGTCATGGCAATCCATTCGAATGTTTTCAAGCTATGTCACTAAAAGCAAAAATGTTAACCTCATGGTGGCACTAGAGAAAAAAATCTATAGGCAAGAGTCACTGGGGACCATGTGTGTCCACAAAACTTCAGAGATATTTCAGTCTGGACTAAAGTAAAAATGGCTCAGAGGTGAACACATGACCAAGTCTGCCGGTGGTCTCTGCTTTGTTCAGAAAAGTCATTTTGCTTTTCTACTCTAAGACTGTGAGACTGTGATTTAGTAAGCGGACCTTTCATCTTCAAGTCTCTATACTGTAAATTGATCAAAAGTGAACATCCATGCACAGGGGTGATAAAGTGTGCGGCACACACACTTTTCTTCAGCTCTAATCAGTGAAATATCACCCATGGAATGTTTGAAGTCTTTTCTGTCAACTCTCTCGCGGCCAACTTCGGTGATTGTCGTGCATTTTAGTGTTCATAATGTGAGTTTTGTTTAATATGTCAGACATTGTGTTCATATAAAAGACTGTTGTCTTATTTTGACATGTGTCACTTTTGACATCAGTTGTTTTATATTTTAGCTTTAATTTAAATTGAACTTTAAAGCAGCTATTGTTTGTGGTGCAGACATAATGCTCACAATAAATGTCACTTTTCTATTTTTTGGTTTCACCATCCTACAGTCTCTGGACTGGCACATTTACTGCTGCATCAACACGACCAGGTTTCCAACTCAACGTCAGTTTTTGGCAGCTGTCCAGAATAATTCTGCTGTGACCCAGATAACAACTGTGGTCATCATCCTGATTTTTGGGGTTTCTGAACTTAAGCTAAAATGTCATTATGCAACACACAGAGTCCTGGCAGAAAGCTGAATGGAACAGAACTCAGCCAGTGCTTTTATCTAAAGTACACGGAGAATCATCACAGACCTAGACTGAAATTAAATATTCATTCACTTCTGATGTGATTGAGGTCCCATCCCAACATTAAATATGCATTTCTTTTCTACTTTCTAAAATGCATCAAACCTCACATATGTATATATCTCACGGTTAATGTGTGTTCACTTCAGAATTTTCAGTCTAAATCAATGATTGTTTCAAAGGTACACAGACAGTTCTGTGCAGACTGCACTGCATAGACTATTTGTAATCACTGGCCTCGAAAAACAATTGCAATATTCATTAATAATACTACTAATATAGACATATTTGTTACTCCACAAACTTAGATTTGCCTACGCATAAATATGCAAAATATTACTCACAGTAATTGAAACAAAACCTTTACTGTATGAGTCAAACCCAAAACAACAAGGTTGTAGTGGAGAGTAAAAATACTAAACTCAGCTTTCACCCATCACATATTTTTTTAATATATGGCATTGTAGTATGTAATAGTGTAAATTCATAAAAACACAACTATAGGGGACGGTCGGTAGCGTAGTGGGTTAAGCGGCTGCCCCGTGTGTGGAGACTACAGTCCTCACTGCAGCTGGCCCCTGTTCAAATCCTGCATCGGACGGCTAATTTACTGCATGTCACTCCGCCTCTCTGTCAATCTTCAGCTGTACTATCAAAAAAGGCCAAAAAAACCCTGTAAGTTCTATCTTATACTGTTTTGATGATTTAATGTTCTTCTCTTTGAAGTGTCTTTGAGTACCCTGAAAAGCGCTTTTAAATAAAATGTATTATTATTATTATTGAATTGCACAGGATGCGTTCTTCCTGAGTTAAAAAGCCTTTAGTACAAGTCACTCTCTCTCATACAGAGCAGGTCTAGACTGTACTCTCTATAATATTATTTACAGGGCTCAACAATGCCCACCATGAGCAAGCATGTGGTGACAGTGACAAGGAAAAACATCTTCCCTTGGTCACAGACATGTTTTTTATAGACATGGAATTATCTCATTTAAATCTATCTAAAGCTCACTGGTCAACGTTCTGTATCTCCTTTGTTAAATCTGTACAAAAAGTGATGTAGAAAAAAAAAGTGTAAAAACAACAATTTACCATTTTACTACAGATTATGTGTCATTATGGCTATTTTTGGTCTGAGCAGTTGTCAGGCAGATAACAAAAACTTCAGTGAGTTAGTGTGCCGGGCCAGGAAATGTTGTTACCTTTTGGCAGAGCTAAGCCTTGAGTAGCTGTTTAGCCCCCATTTTCAATCTCTGTGCTATGCTAAGCTAACCAGCTACTGGCTCCATATTTACCATACAGACATGAGAGTGGTACGAATGTCATCTAACTCTAAAAAAGTGAATAAGCGTATCTGAACTGTTGCTTTAAGGTTTTTTATTTAGTTGGAGGTCAACAGTGGTGTATTAACCAATCTATCAACACACACACACACGCTGACTGAAGCCTCCCTCTGTAATCCTCTACTTATACAATCCAGGGAGCTCACAGAGCTCACCACATAAGCCAGATCTCATAATGGCGATATAATATGTATGATATGTGTGTATGTCTTTACTGCAGCTGAGGGAATCATGACAGGCAGAGGGGGACAACAGAGGAGAGGAAGAAAGGAGAGATGATGTTGAGTAGAAAGGGGAGACCCACGGAGGCAAACTGTCCTCAACTTGTCTAAACTGAGGGATTTTTGGATTACCTTCAGCAATGAATCTCGTTACATCGCCGCGGCGACACAGGGATGTGAGCTGTGGGCATGGCCTATGTATGTGTGTTTAAATGTCAGCGTACCTGACAGGCTGAACTCTTTACAGGGCCAAAAAAAAAATGTCATTAAGAGAGTGTCATGATCAGCAGAAAATACTATTGTCTTTATTTTATTGCTTTGTCACAGGGCCGTGGGCAGAGGTTGACCGAGCTTTGTGTTTGCACTGAATCCACCTTTTAAGCCTGATATGGAGATGGATTTACAGAGTGCTTCATTAAAAAATAAAACTGACAGGAACTCCATGAACATGGAGTTTGGAAATAAAACAAAGCAGGAATATATCATTTGGATAAACTAAATTTCAATCTTCTGTCACAGTAGTATTTTGGTAGTAGTTTGGTAGAATTGATAGAATTTAGTACACTAAATATTAATAGTTAGTATTTAGCTGCTTTTGTTTCAGGGTCCCGATAATGTTCATGTTGGTTCACTGTCACACTGACATGACTTCCTGGGAAACTTGAACAGAGCCATCTTTAATGTTATTAGTAAGTCAAGTCAAACTTTCTGCTGTCAAAAAGGTCTGAGAGCCAATGAAATGTTTTTGACATACGTATACTAAATAAGAGGATATATATGTGTGTGTATGTGTGTGTTCATCCATCGGTTTTGCCGTTACAAAGTCAGTGGGATTATTATGTGCAAGCAACATGTTGCGGCTGAGTTTTGCTCTCTGTAAAGCAGAGATCAAGGAAAGGTAAAGAAGCAAGAGAGGAGGAAGGAAGCAACAAGAGGAAGTAGGCAGAGGAAGAGGACAAGAAGAAACAATGCAAGAAAGGAAGAGGGGCATAATATCTCCTCCTCTGGTTACTGTTGATCAAAAAGACATCCAGCCAGGTTGTTTGTTAACTGGTCTGTTGACGAGCAAGTCGCTGACCATTTGTTTTCTTTGATTTTCACAGAGCAACGATGCGATTGGTCAGTGTGGAGGCGGCGAGGGTCCGCAGGGCGGCCGAGGAGGAGAGGGAGAGAGAGAGGGAGAGGGAGAGGGAACCTCCACCTCACCAACCCCCCTCACACCACTCCAACCACCAGTTCAACAGCATGAAGAACAAGTTCTACAATGAGCACACGCACCTGCCAAGTGAGCACACACACACACACACACACACACACACACACACACACATGGCCACATCTGTCTTGTTGGATGAAGGACCATGGTATGTGGCTGTTTTTCAGGGGTTTGGCGAGGCCCCTAATCTCCAGTAAAGGTCTGTGTTAATGCTTCAGCATAACAAGACATTTTGGACAATGCTATGCTTCCAACTTTGTGTCAACAGTTTGGTAAAGGCCCTTTTCTGTTCCAACATGACTGTGCTCCAGCGCACAAAGCAAAGGTCCATGCAGACATGGTTTGATGAGTTCGGTGTGGAAGAACTTAACTGGCCCACACAGAGCCCTGACCTCAACTCCATCGAGCACCATTGGGATGAACTGGAACCGAGCATCCAACATCAGTGCCTGACCTCATAAATATTCTAGAGAATGAATGGACACAAATTCCTACAAAAACACTCCGAAATCTTATTGTAAATCATAAATTTAGAGTGGAAGCTGTTATTGGAAAAGGGGGACCAACTCCATATTAAAGTCTATGTATTTGGTGTCTTGTCAAAGCTGAACCCTGAAAACCCCTCGCACCCCCACCCCCTTTGGTTGATGTCACGGTATATTCAGTGGCTGTACATCATTATTTGTGTTTGAATGAAAAAAAACGAAAAAACAATCTGAATCTGAAGCCTGCCGCTCTCAAACAGTCTGTTAGCATCATCTAACCAGTCTCACTCATCTCATTTTCTTTCTGTCCTCTCTCATCTCATTGTGTGACCCCATCCGCTCTGCCCTCCAAGATCATAAACTCAGAAGTAAGTCCATCTCTTGTCTTGCACCATTCTGTTTTCCCTGATATAAAGAACAATATGTGTCAAGTCTTCTACGTTTTCAGTGGTGAAACATAGCTCTATCCCTAACTCTTTAAACGCTGTTTAAAAAGTTCTTACCAACTTGCCTTTCTCCATCCTCACTCCTTGCTCTCCAGTGCCCATGTGGGCTGTAGGAGCCATTGTGGTCGTGGTCCTTGCCCTTGTCGCCTGCATGGGATTCTGCATTTACAAAAAGTGCATCAACAAGGGCAAGAAGCCCAAGAAGGTCCGTGAGAGGAAGGGAGGACGAGGGCGCAGGAAGAAGGACAAGGAAGGAGAAGAAGGAGAAGAAAAGAAGGTCAGAAAAGATGATGATTTTTTGTATCCTGAGTTGGAAATCCTCTTATCAAGGTTTCTACCACACAGGTTTTCTAAATTAGGATAGTTTATATGATTTCACTGGTCTAAAATTCAACAGATGAATGTATGGTGGCGACAGTAGCTCAGTCTGTAGGAACTTGGTTTGTGAACTGGACAGCAGCTAGTTTAGGTCCAGCCTGGAGCACAGTGTGGAGTGTTGACTGGTAGCTGGAGAGGTGCCAGTTCACCTCCTGGTGACTGCTGAGGTGCACTAAATGCTCCCAGGGCCCCATTACATGGCTACACATCACTCTACCACCAATGTACATTTTGACATTTTGAGTAGTGCTTTCTTTCCAAGAATTCTACTCTCATGTCTGTACAGAGAGTTATATGTAGCTGGTTAGCTTAGCTTAGCACAAAGAAAAAAATCACACTTGACTAAAGCTAAACATATTTTTCAAGATGTTTAACTACTCCTTCAAGGATATGTGGGCGGCTGTGGCTCAGAGGAAGAGCGGGTCGTCCACCAATCAGATGACCGGCGGTTCGATCCCCGGCTCCTCCGGTCTGCATGTCGAAGTGTCCTTGGGCAAGACACTGAACCCCAAAATTGCTCCCGAAGGCTGTGCCATCGGTGTGTGAATGTGTATGAATGGCTAGGTCCTCAAACTGATGAGCAGTTGGCACCTTGCATGGTAGCCAAGGCCATCAGTGTATGAATGTGTGTGAATGGGGTGAATGAGATATGTAGTGTAGAGTGCTTTGAGTGGTCGGAGGACTAGAAAGGCGCTATATAAGTACAGTCCATTTACCATTTATCTGCCACTGTGGACATGTGTAACAGAAGAAACACCTTCAATGCAATGTTCTGTAAGTGGAAGAATGCAGTCCTTGAAATTTGTTTTATATGAACATTAAAGGACAGATCCTGATCAAAAACAACTCCAAGATTCTTTACAGTGGAGCTGGAGGCCAGGGTGATTCCATCTAAAGTAATTAGTCTCTACAAAGAGAGTTTCTGAGGTGTTTGGGTCCAATTACAAGAACTTTAGTTTTGTCTGAATTTAACATGAGAAAATTGTAGGTCATCCAACTTTTTATATCCCTAAGGCATGCTTGGAGTTCAGTTAACTGATTGGTTTCATCAGGCTTGATGGATAAATATAATTGGGTGTCGTCAGCAACACTACTACATTAATGAAAATTAATGTAGTAGTGTTAATGTGATTCCTAATAATGTTCACTAGAGGAAGGATATATAAACTGAAATCAGTATTTAGCAGACTGCAGCAAATCACAGGAGCTTGAATGTGAAATATGTGACCTTAATAACATTGTCTGTTAACTGCTAGCAATGCTGTGTGTCTTCCAGGAAGGAGAGGAAGGGAAGCAAGAGGAGGAGAAGGAGTTCTTTGGCAAACTGGAGTACACACTGGACTATAGCTTTACTGATAACCAGGTACACAGACCTACTCAATATTCAACCTCCTGAAGACAAAAATAATGAATGAGCTTAATAATAGAAGGACTCAAATGATGTCCTTTATTCTGAAAAGCTAGCACTGCTTCTGGATTTGTGACCCCACAGTTAAACTGATCTTCTCCTCCTTCTCTAGCTTATAGTCGGGATCCTCCAGGCTCAGGACCTCGCAGCCATGGACATGGGCGGGACGTCAGATCCCTATGTCAAAGTCTACATGCTGCCGGACAAGAAGAAGAAGTTTGAGACCAAAATCCAGCGCAAGAACCTCTGTCCTGTCTTCAATGAGACCTTCACCTTTAAGGTCTGTACATGATGCTGAAGACCACTTGAAAATTAAAATGAAATTGTGTCTAAAGCACTGCAGGGTTAACCTTTTTGTTCTCATACCATCCTTCTACAGATACCATACACTGAGTTAGGTGGCCAGACTCTGGTGCTGCAGGTGTTTGACTTTGACCGCTTTGGTAAACATGACTTGATCGGAGAGATCAAGATCCCCATGAACTCTATTGACCTTGGACAGCCAATACATGAATGGAAGGATCTGATTGGAGGAGAGAAAGAGGAGGTACATGATTGTTTTGGGAATCCAATGAAACATATTTTAGAGAAAACAGTAATTACCAACTTTTTAAATATATACACATATATTTTGTCCCTGATAGCAAGAGAAGCTCGGTGATGTCTGCATTTCCCTTCGTTACGTGCCCACGGCTGGGAAGCTAACGATTAACATCATGGAAGCCAAGAACCTGAAGAAGATGGATGTTGGTGGACTGTCAGGTGAACACACACACTCGCTTGCATGCTTATGCTAAAGACTGGTAATGGATGTCAGATGTGGTTTTCGTGCTACTTCCTCTGATCCACTCTCTGATTCCACCTCTCTCAGATCCCTTTGTTAAGGTGGTGCTGCAGCACAACGGGAAGCGACTGAAGAAGAAGAAGACAACTGTCAAACAGAACACTCTGAATCCTTACTTCAATGAGAGCTTTAGCTTCGAGATCCCCTTCTCCCAGATCCAGGTTTGTACACTTCTTTACAGCAGACATCCAGACAGCTTCACAATGGACACTTGAGTTCCAAGCAATACACCCACCAAGAAGTAGATCAGATGAACAGTAGCCGAGAAATTCAAAGGATCTAACAACCATTGGATGAATTGTCAGATTTGGTCCTGTCCTCTTCAGGATGAAATGTTACATAGTTTTTATACTCATCAGGTCAATTCTATTTGTTAATATTTTGGCTTATGACTGGCCTGGCATCACCAGACTATCGTCAAGTCTCATTAATCAAGCTTTATGTCGCAATTATTTATTGGTCTATGCTGCTACATAACTACATAGAAGCTTTGACAAACTCCACAAAGTTTCACCCATGGTTACTTTTTATTTAATGAGGTGCCCTAGTGATTTAGTATTGCACATTATTATTTATATTACTATTATTATTATTATTATTGGGGGAATAAGGAGACAGATGCTTTGAATGAATGGTGTATTCAAGTAATGCCTACCATACCAGGAAAAAAGTTCTTATGTTTAAAAGTTTTTAGTTTTCGAGTTTTTGCAAAGTGTTGCCAGGGTAACTATTTACAAGACAAGTTCACAGCAACTAGTCAACTGCTTCCTGATAGTGCTTTGTTTTTTTTGACCACCTTACGCCCAATTATCAGGATGACTGGAACATGTCGCAACTCGAGCAAAACCTTCTGGATTTTATACTGAAACCTGAAATTTGTCTGCGACAGTACAATTGCTTTAAAAGGTGTTTGGTGTAAGGTCACCTGAAATATACACACACAAGAAGAATGAACTAACTGTAGCTTCTCCTCCTCCTCTGCTGTCTCCATGTACAGAAAGTCCAGGTGATAATCACCGTGTACGACTACGACAAGCTGGGCAGTAACGACCCCATTGGCAAATTTTGGATCGGCTACGGAGCCTCAGGCGTCGGCCTGCGCCACTGGTCAGACATGCTGGCCAATCCTAGGCGTCCGGTGGCCCAGTGGCACACACTGCTGCCAGAGGAGGAGGTGGATGCTGCTCTGAAGGCCCCAATCCGTTAAACACACTCACACAGACACACACACATATACAGTATATATACACACCGTATAAATAGGAGAGGTGTCATTTGCAAGCAAACAACTGTAGGTTTTCTAACCTCTAAGTAGTCATATATAACATGCTTCACTCATTTTGTAATATTTCATTTTGGAACTCTTTATACGACTACATGTGTGCTTTATATTGTTTTGAACACATACTAGAGAAATAATAAGACCCTGCAACGCACTCACATATATGCAAACTTACAGTGTACATAGTGCAGCTAATGTTTGTGCACTCACCTCCCCTGTTCATTTATTAATGGGTCACTCCAGCAGTTTATTATTATGGTATTAGTAAGATTGAAGCAGACTATCCTGACCTTAAGCCTCTAAAACCTCTCGATACAACTCTGGAATGGATGTCTCAAGCCCAATGTGACCATGATGACATCATCAGAGTTAGTTTCCAAGATGTTTAAAACTTTCTCCACAGTCACAGGGGGACATAACACATCTGTTTTCATGGCCTGAGCAGTTCTTCATATGAATGTGTAAAATTGGTGTGTAATATTTGTTTTCTGAGCTGTACCTTGTGACATGTAAAACCCTGACCCCCCCCCCCCCTAAAAAAAAAACAAAAACATTGGGACGCTGTGCAAAATGTGGACTCAGACCAGAGGACACTTTTCTACTTTCTATCAGTCCAGCTCAGATGAGCTCATGGACAAACTGTATTATTTATTCACAGCAGTTCTCTGACGCGTTCCTGAGCTCTTGTAGTAACATCCTTCATACAATTATGCCAGTGCCACCTGAAGGGTCGTTGGTCACATTGAAGAACATTCAGTGTTGGTTTTGGAGCTTGTCCCTTATGTGGTTTCTCTGGATTCTCTAAATCTTATAAAAACATCATAAATTGTAGGTGGTTAAATCCATAAATTCATTGAACTAATGTTAATAAGAAACATTGTTCCTCGCCTCATCCTTCAAGGGCGCCACTTACATACCCTATCATGATCCTATCACCTGTTAATGAAGCTGTTTTTTCACTCACTCTTATGTTGCTCCTGTCCGAACCTCCATCATCATCTTACCAAATCAAATCATCTCATCCTGTTCTTGTTTTATAAATCATCCCAACTTAAATAGACTGTACTGTAGTGTCGTCAAATTAGTTTTGATACTTATTAACACATCAGTTCTTTCTGTTGAAGTGATTCTGTGCTGTCACAGAGCTGAACTTATCTCTTCTCTCTCTCCTCTGGTTCACCCCGATTTGTTGTTTTTCATCCAAACAGTCTAAATTAGATTTTTTTTCTTGTGAAACGTGTTTGTTGTGTAGTTACATGTTTTTACTGATCATTGGTTTGTCTCTTTGTGCTTGTGTTTGAATGAGATTGGAGTGTCTGGTGAGTGTGCGCATTGATTTGTGTGTATTTGTGTGTGTGCGTGTATTATATCATAATAATGGAAAGCTGTTTGTGGTTTCACTTTGGATGCGTACCATGTGATTGTAAATTTTAAAAAAACTGAGCGAATAAAACGTTTCCGAACAACGACAGATGGTTCGACAGACTGATTTACTTGTGAACACAATATCCTTTCATTTGCTTGCACACACACACACACACACATTGGATTAACAGTTTGTCCTCTTTAGGCTTTGTCTCACGCAGTGATTCAAACATGTGAGGCAGGAATTAGAGAGGAGTCGGGCGTGGCCACACAGGAATAACACAGATACCACAGACAGGTCTGTCTGCCTGTCTGTCCTCCAGCTGAAAACACGCATTATAAATGTTTCAGAACAACTAAATGATTTGTTATTTTACACTGTGGATCTCTTATTTTAATGGCTGTAAGCTTTATTTCATCCTGATAGATTTAAAAGAAAAATGATATTTCAGCCAAAAAGGACAAATACGGGTAATGATGTTTCTTAAAACTCAGTTGTCATGAAGATTTCTTAAAGGTCCAGCGTGTAACATTTAGTTTCACCTAGCGGTAAAGTTGCAGATTGCAGCAAAATGAATATTCTCCCACGTCGTTAAGGCAACAAAACACAACAGTTCATATACACAAGTGATTATACACTAATAAAAAACATACTAATGAATATAGCTGCAAGCAGCAATAAGAGGCCCATGCAAATCAGGCGATCATGTAAATTCCGACAGTTCGTTGAAATCCTAAATGCCGCTGCATTGTTATGATGACATGAAATGTTTTGTAATGTCCATAAATGGGACATTCCACATTATTAGCAGACATGAAAATTTAGTTTCACATCTAAACACGTCCAGACAAAAAAGCAAAGCATTTTTGCTGCTTACAGCGCCCCCTAGTGATAGTATGTTTTCCCCTGCATGCTTCAAAGGGAGTCTCAAAGTGTGCGGCCAAATGGCGATTGGTTAACGTGAAAACTTGGCATTAACGATCAATTTGGCAACCCGCAGTGTCATGTATATATATATATATTATATATATATATACAAAACTTTGACCCGTTGGTGGCTCTATGCCGTGTTTACTGCCGTCATGTAACTTGGTGAAATTAAAGATACAACTGTCCTCAATCAATGTGCAAAATTTTACAACTTTTTAACCATACGGTTCTATGGGCTGCCATAGACAATGGGTTCCTGGACCCTGTTATCCCCCAGTCTACGGGCCTAGAGCATAACAAAAAAAAGGTGTCACAATCTTCCCCGAGTCCCAAGTAGCCACTACCGTACAACAAGTTTTATGTACAAAAGAAAATGGTTTATTTACAAAAATCAAAAGGTCAAACAACTATAACTAAGGAATCATCTTAACGGTGGACCAAGGCCAAAACAACAACCAAAACAAACTATCTAGAAAATAAATCTTTTTCTTGAGAAAACCAAAATCACAATAAACTGACCTTCCTAACTAACAAAAAAAGGAGAAAATATGATCAACTCAAATGGCAGTCCACCCCTACTCTTCAAACAAACAAAGGAAAAACTTTCTAATCGCAAACAGAGGACTTCACAACAGGACATGTTGCTGGTTGGGAGAGGAGGATACAGAAATGCTGTTGTCCACCTGACGGTTGCTATCTTGGTTCTTTATATACGAGGTGCTTTCAGCTGCAGCCAATCACAGGCTAGGATTGGAAATTACTCCACCAATCGCCTCCTGGGGACGGCGCATCCCTGCATATGAAATTGATACACAACACACAAGGCACACAAGCAAACACACAGCAAATTACACAAGAATGACCACAGTCATAACAGACCCCAACAATTACAATGATAAAATGACAATAAATTACAATGACTGATAAAATGATTGCAGTAGCAGAGATAGATCATCAACTAACTATAAACTGTAATGGAGATTATAGTGGACGTCATGCAGGATCACAGCAGCCACCATGATCCACAAGAACCTGCTGGACGACAAGAGCACAGAAACTCTGGGGAAGAAGTTTAGTTAGTAACATGCATTAATGAGACATGTATGTTTACAGATGGTGGTGGTAATGGTCTACTATGTCTAATGTTGACCGTGTCAGCCTCCCGAACCCAGAATGGTAGTTTGTTCCACAGAAGAGGAGCCTGATAGTTGAAAGCACTGGCTCCCAATCTACTTTTAGAAACCACAAGGAACCACATACGGTGTGTCTGCAAATCTCTACTGCTCAGAATACTGTGTGTGTGTACAGTAAATATCTGTACTGCTCGGGATATACAAACAGTAGGGATGCATATTATCAATTAATTCATTAATCATTAGTTGATTGACCTTACTGATCGATTAACGATTAACTGATGAGCAGCTTTTTTCCTGAGAACAAACATTTTCTCATGGTGTCTTTTAACATAAAGCAAAATATTGCTTATATACTGAATAAAAACGCATGTTATATTTCTTAACTAATGTTTTATTGTACCAATGGGGATACGGTACAGATATGGCATTTAACCAAAATAAATTCTGCACAGAAAACTGAAATACATAAAAAAAATAATTGTGCACTGGCTCACCTGTTGCATGTCAACATTAAGCAACATGCTATACAATATAGGCTTAGCCTACACAATATTAGGCCTACATATAATTATCTGGTAAAGTACTTAGATGAAAAACTTGAAACATTAGCAGCACCACTTATAATCTCCCTTGTTCTGAAAAAGGTAACAGTAAGATCACTAGCCCTGGAAACTTACAGTAACATGTAGTACTAAACACAACTTAAATCATCCCTGAGGAAGGTGACAGTAAAATCAGAGGGCCTCTATTAAACAATTTCCCACAGAAATGTTGAGAGTGACGAGAGGACTGAGCATGTTTATTTAGACACAGGAGCAGATAACGATGACGCGATAGCAATTAACATTAGCATGTTTGCAATCAGCATGTATTTAATTCTTAGTGGCTAATGCTAATTGCTAGCGCGTCAACACGGCTGCATGCAGGTTTTGAAGGTGGTATCTTAGCAAACTCGTAGAGCTGCTGAACTTAAACGTAGCACTGCAGAGTTTACACTGAGCATCTTTGTCATCATTACTTAGTTTGAAAATGCTCCCATACTCTACTCCGGGTCTGTCCCTGCGTTACGTTCCGGTACGTTTGGTGTGGCCTAGATTAAGCAATGCCGCCCTCAAGTGGCGACGCCATGACATTTCACTGGAAAAAACTGTGGAAAATGGCCCTAGATTCAGTTAACCCGATTAATTTAATTTAATCGATTAAATTATTTTGGACAATTAACCAATTAATCGATTAACTGTTTACATCCCTAACAAACAGTATACTGAACAGTAGACATCTTTACTGCAGACATACTGTCTGTGTGTCTGCAGTAAATATGTCTACTGTTTAGGATACTGTGTGTGTGTACAGTAAATATATGTACTGCTCGGAATATACAAACAGTATACTGAACAGTAGACATCTTTACTGCAGACATACTGTCTGTATGTCTGTAGTAAATATGTCTACTGCTCAGAATACTCTGTGTGTGTGTGTGTGTGTGTGTGTGCGCAGTTAATATCTGTACTAATCGGAATATACAAACAGTATACTGAACAGTAGACATCTTTACTGCAGACATACTGTCTGTGTGTCTGCAGTAAATACGTCTACAGCTCAGTATACTGTGTGTTCTTGTGTGTGTGAGTGTACAGTAAATATCTATACTGTTCGGGATATACAAACATTATACTAAACAGTAGACATATTTACTGCAGACATACTGTCTGTGTGTCTGCAGTAAATATGTCTACTGCTCAGTATATTGTGTGTGTGTGTGTATGTGCAGTAAATATCTGTACTGATTGGAATATACAAACAGTATACTGAACAGTAGATATCTTTACTGCAGACATACTGTCTGTGTGTCTGCAGTAAATACGTCTACTGCTCAGTATACTGTGTTTTTTTTTGTGTGTGTGTGAGTGTACAGTAAATATCTATACTGTTCGGGATATACAAACAGTATACTGAACAGTAGACATATTTACTGCAGACACACAGACAGTATGTCTGCAGTAAATATGTCTACTGTTCAGGATACTGTGTGTGTGTTTACAGCAAATATATCTACTGCTCGGAATATACAAACAGTATACTGAACAGTAGACATATTTACTGCAGACATTCAGTCTGTGTCTCTGCAGTGAATATGTCTACTGCTCAGTAAACTGTGTGTGTGTACAGTAGATACCTGTACTGCTTAGAATATACAAACACTATACTGAACAGTAGACATCTTTACTGCAGACTAATGGCGCTTCTCCACTGGCTGGTACCAGCTTGACTCGGTTCGACTCTACTCGACTCGACACGGTTTGGTTTGGGAGCTACCGTTCTCCACTACAAAATAGTTGAGGTACCAGTTGCTATGGTGACCGGAACACACACACAGGAAGTATCTGACTTTAACGCGCGCGCAGAGAGGAGAGCACTAGATGTTTATATGTTTAAGAGAAAGATGGACGAAAGTATTATATTTCTGATTCTTGGCCAAGCGGCGGACCGCAGAAAAAAGACGAAGAGTTTGGGAGGTCGTTTTATCGTGTGAGGGAGTGACTCGGAAGCGACACTTGGCAATAATGACTACGTCACCATTTAGTATCGGCTCAGCCCGTTTGGAACCTCGGCAAAGGTGGTACTAGAAATGGTACCGGGTACCGGGTACCAGGTACCAAGTTTTAGTAGTGGAAAAGCAAAAAAGCCGAGTAGAGTCGAACCGAGTCGAGCTGGCACCAGCCAGTGGAGAAGCGCCAATACTGTCTGTGTGTCTGCAGTAAATATGTCTACTGCTCAGTATACTGTGTGTGTACAGTAAATATCTGTACTGATCGGAATTTACAAACAGTATACTGAACAGTAGACATCTTTACTGCCAACATGCTGTCTGTGTATCTGCAGTAAATATGTCTACTGCTCAATAAACTGTATGTGTGTACAGTAAATATCTAAACTGCTTAGAATATACAAACAGTATACTGGACAGTAGACATCTTTACTGCAGACATACTGTCTGTGTGTTTGCAGTAAATATGTCTAATGCTCAGAATACTGTGTGTGTGTGTGTACAGTAAATATCTGTACTGCTCGGGATATACAAACAGTATACTGAACAGTAGACTTCTTTACTGCAGACATAATGTCTGTGTGTCTGCAGTAAATATGTCTACTGCTCAGTATACTGTGTGTATGTACAGTATATATCGATGCTGCTCGGGATATACAAACAGTATACTGAACAATAGACATCTTTATTGCAGACATACTGTCTGTGTGTCTGCAGTAAATATGTCTACTGTTCAGTGTACTGTGTGTGTGTGTGTGTATGTGTACAGTAAATATCTATACTGTTCGGGATATACAAACAGTATACTGAACAGTAGACATATTTACTGCAGACACACAGACAGTATGTCTGCAGTAAATATGTCTACTGTTCAGGATACTGTGTGTGTGTTTACAGCAAATATATCTACTGCTCGGAATATACAAACAGTATACTGAACAGTAGACATATTTACTGCAGACATTCAGTCTGTGTCTCTGCAGTGAATATGTCTACTGCTCAGTAAACTGTGTGTGTGTACAGTAGATACCTGTACTGCTTAGAATATACAAACACTATACTGAACAGTAGACATCTTTACTGCAGACTAATGGCGCTTCTCCACTGGCTGGTACCAGCTTGACTCGGTTCGACTCTACTCGACTCGACACGGTTTGGTTTGGGAGCTACCGTTCTCCACTACAAAATAGTTGAGGTACCAGTTGCTATGGTGACCGGAACACACACACAGGAAGTATCTGACTTTAACGCGCGCGCAGAGAGGAGAGCACTAGATGTTTATATGTTTAAGAGAAAGATGGACGAAAGTATTATATTTCTGATTCTTGGCCAAGCGGCGGACCGCAGAAAAAAGACGAAGAGTTTGGGAGGTCGTTTTATCGTGTGAGGGAGTGACTCAGAAGCGACACTTGGCAATAATGACTACGTCACCATTTAGTATCGGCTCAGCCCGTTTGGAACCTCGGCAAAGGTGGTACTAGAAATGGTACCGGGTACCGGGTACCAGGTACCAAGTTTTAGTAGTGGAAAAGCAAAAAAGCCGAGTAGAGTCGAACCGAGTCGAGCTGGTACCAGCCAGTGGAGAAGCGCCAATACTGTCTGTGTGTCTGCAGTAAATATGTCTACTGCTCAGTATACTGTGTGTGTACAGTAAATATCTGTACTGATCGGAATTTACAAACAGTATACTGAACAGTAGACATCTTTACTGCCAACATGCTGTCTGTGTATCTGCAGTAAATATGTCTACTGCTCAATAAACTGTATGTGTGTACAGTAAATATCTAAACTGCTTAGAATATACAAACAGTATACTGGACAGTAGACATCTTTACTGCAGACATACTGTCTGTGTGTTTGCAGTAAATATGTCTACTGCTCAGAATACTGTGTGTGTGTGTGTACAGTAAATATCTGTACTGCTCGGGATATACAAACAGTATACTGAACAGTAGACTTCTTTACTGCAGACATAATGTCTGTGTGTCTGCAGTAAATATGTCTACTGCTCAGTATACTGTGTGTATGTACAGTATATATCGATGCTGCTCGGGATATACAAACAGTATACTGAACAATAGACATCTTTATTGCAGACATACTGTCTGTGTGTCTGCAGTAAATATGTCTACTGTTCAGTGTACTGTGTGTGTGTGTGTGTGTATGTGTACAGTAAATATCTATACTGCTCAGAATAAACAAACAGTATACTGAGCAGTAGACATCTTTATTGCAGACATACTGTCTGTGTGTCTGCAGTAAATATGTCTACTGCTCAGTATACTGTGTGTGTGTTCGGTAAATATCGGTACGGCTCGGGATATACAAACAGTATACTGAACAGTAGACAACTTTACTGCAGACAAACTGTCTGTGTGTCTGCAGTAAATGTGTCTACTGCTCAGTATACTGTGTGTGTGTGTGTGTGTGTACAGTAAACATATATAGAGCTCGGGATATAGAAACAGTATACTTAACAGTAGACATCTTTACTGCAGACATACTGTCTGTGTGTCTGCAGTAAATAAGTCTACAGCTCAGGATACTGTGTGTGTGTGTGTGTGCGAACAGTAAATATCTATACTGCTCAGAATTGTTTATTATTGTTGTTGTTTATTCACAAATAGTATACTGAGCAGTAGACATCTTTATTGCAGACATACTGTCTGTGTGTCTGCAGTAAATATGTCTATTGCTCAGTGTACTGGGTGTGTGTGTGTGTGTGTGTATGTGTGTGTGTACAGTAAATATCTATACTGATCTCAATATACAAACAGTATACTGAACAGTAGACATCTTTACTGCCGACATACTGTCTGTGTGTCTGCAGTAAATATGTCTACTGCTCAGTAAACCTGTGTGTGTACAGTATATATCGATGCTGCTCGGGATATACAAACAGTATACTGAACAGTAGACATCTTTACTGCAGATATACCGTCTGTGTGTTTGCAGTAAATATGTCTACTGCTCAGAATACTGTGTGTGTGTGTACAGTAAATACCTGTACTGCTCAGGATATACAAACAGTATACTGAACAGTAGACATCTTTACTGAAGACATAATGTCTGTGTGTCTGCAGTAAATATGTCTACTGCTCAGTATACTGTGTGTATGTACAGTAAATATCTATGCTGCTTGGGGTATACAAACAGTATACAGAACAGTAGACATCTTTATTGCAGACATACTGTTTGTGTGTCTGCAGTAAATATGTCTATTGCTCAGTGTACTGTGTGTGTGTGTGTATGTCTACAGTAAATATCTATACTGATCGGAATATACAAACAGTAAACTGAACAGTAGACATCTTTACTGCCGATATACTGTCTGTGTGTCTGCAGTAAATATGTATACTGCTCAGTATACTGTGTGTGTGTGGTAAATGTCTGTACTGCTCGGGATATACAAACCGTATACTGAACAGTAGACATCTTTACTGCAGACATACTGTGTCTGCAGTAAATGTCTACTGCTCAGTATACTGTGTGTGTGTGTACAGTAAATATCTATACTGTTCGGGATATACAAACAGTATACTGAACAGTAGACATCTTTATTGCAGACATACTGTCTGTGTATCTGCAGTAAATATGTCTACTGTTCAGTGTACTGTGTGTGTGTGTGTGTGTATGTGTGTACAGTAAATATCTGTACTGCTCGGGATATACAAACAGTATACTAAACAGTAGACATCTTTACTGCAAACATACTGTCTGTGTGTCTGCAGTTAATATGTCTACTGCTCAGAATACTGTGTGTACAGTAAATGATACTGCTTAGAATATACAAACACTATATTGAACAGTAGACATCTTTACTGCAGACATACTGTCTGTGTGTCTGCAGTAAATATGTCTACTGCTCAGTATACTGTGTGTATGTACAGTAAATATCTATGCTGCTCAGAATATACAAATAGTATACTGAACAGTAGACATCTTTTTTGCAGACATGCTGTCTGTGTGTCTGCAGAAAAAGGCTACTGCTCAGTATACTGTGTGTGTGTGTGTGTGTGTGTGTGTGTGTGTGTGTGTGAACAGTAAATATCTATGCTGCTCGGGATATACAATTAGTATACTGAACAGTAGACATCTTTTTTGCAGACATACTGTCTGTGTGTCTGCAGTAAATATGTCTACTGCTCAGTAAACTCTGTGTGTGTGCAGTAAATATCAATACTGCTTAGAATATACAAACAGTATACTGGACAGTAGATATCTTTACAGCAGACATACTGTCTGTGTGTTTGCAGTAAATATGTCTACTGCTCAGAATATTGTGTGTGTGTGTACAGTAAATACTTGTACTGCTCAGGATATACAAACAGTATACTGAACAGTAAATATCTTTACTGCAGACATACTGTCTGTCTGTCTGCAGTAAATACGTCTACTGCTCAGTATACTGTGTGTATTTGTGTGTGTGTGAGTGTACAGCAAATATCTATATTGTTCGGGATATACATACAGTATATTAAACAGTAGACATCTTTACTGCAAACATACTGTCTGTGTGTCTGCAGTAAATATGTCTACTGCTCAGTATACTGTGTGTATGTACAGTATATATCGATGCTGCTCGGGATATACAAACAGTATACTGAACAATAGACATCCTTATTGCAGACATACCGTCTGTGTGTCTGCAGTAAATATGTCTACTGTTCAGTGTACTGTGTGTGTGTGTGTGTGTGTGTATGTGTACAGTAAATATCTATACTGCTCAGAATAAACAAACAGTATACTGAGCAGTAGACATCTTTACTGCAGACATACTGTCTGTGTGTCTGCAGTAAATATGTCTACTGCTCAGTATACTGTGTGTTCTTGTGTGTGTGAGTGTACAGTAAATATCTCTACTGTTCGAGATATACAAACAGTATAATGAACAGTAGACATCTTTACTGCAGACATACTGTCTGTGTGTTTGCAGTAAATATGTCTACTGCTCAGAATACTGTGTCTGTGTACACTAAAAAATTCTACTGTTCGGGATATACAAGCAGTGTACTGAACAGTAGACATCTTTACTGCAGACATACTGTCTGTGTGTCTGCAGTAAATATGTCTACGGCTCAGTATACTGTGTATATTTGTCTGTGTGTGTGAGTGTACAGTAAATATCTGTACTGCTCGGGATATACAAACAGTATACTGAACAGTAGACATCTTTACTGCAGTAAATATGTCTAATGTTCAGGATACTGTGTGTGTGTGTACAGTAAATATATGTACTGCTCGGAATATACAAACAGTATACTGAACAGTAGACATCTTTACTGCAGACATACTGTCTGTGTGTCTGCAGTAAATATGTCTACTGCTCAGAATACTGTGTGTGTGTGTAGAGTAAATATCTGTACTGCTCGGGATATACAAATAGTATACTGAACAGTAGACATCTTTACTGCAGACATAATGTCTGTGTGTCTGCAGTAAATATGTCTACTACTCAGTATACTGTGTGTATGTACAGTAAATATCTATGCTGCTCGGGATATACAAACAGTATACTAAACAGTAGACGTCTTTACTGAAGACATAATGTATGTGTGTCTGCAGTAAATATGTCTACTGTTCAGTATACTGTGTGTATGTACAGTAAATATCTGTACTGCTCGGGATATACAAACAGTATACTAAACAGTAGACATCTTTACTGCAAACATACTGTCTGTGTGTCTGCAGTAAATATGTCTACTGCTCAGTATACTGTGTGTATGTACAGTATCGATGCTGCTCGGGATATACAAACAGTATACTAAACAGTAGAAATCTTTACTGAAGACATAATGTATGTGTGTCTGCAGTAAATATGTCTACTGCTCAGTATACTGTGTGTATGTACAGTAAATATCTATGCTGCTCCGGATATACAAACAGTAAACTGAACAGTAGACATCTTTACTGCCGACATACTGTCTGTGTGTCTGCAGTAAATATGTTTACTGCTCAGTAAACCTGTGTGTGTACAGTAAATATCTATACTGCTTAGAATATACAAACAGTATACTGGACAGTAGACATCTTTACTGCAGATATACCGTCTGTGTGTTTGCAGTAAATATGTCTACTGCTCAGAATACTGTGTGTGTGTGTGTAGAGTAAATATCTGTACTGCTCAGGATATACAAACAGTATACTGAACAGTAGACATCTTTACTGAAGACATAATGTCTGTGTGTCTGCAGTAAATATGTCTACTGCTCAGTATACTGTGTGTATGTACAGTAAATATCTATGCTGCTTGGGGTACACAAACAGTATACTGAACAGTAGACATCTTTATTGCAGACATACTGTTTGTGTTTCTGCAGTAAATATGTCTATTGCTCAGGATACTGTGTGTGTGTGTGTGTGTGTATAGTAAATATATGTACTGCTCGGAATATACAAACAGTATACTGAACAGTAGACATCTTTACTGCAGACATACTGTCTGTGTGTCTGCAGTAAATATGTCTACTGCTCAGAATACTGTGTGTGTGTGTAGAGTAAATATCTGTACTGCTCGGGATATACAAATAGTATACTGAACAGTAGACATCTTTACTGCAGACATAATGTCTGTGTGTCTGCAGTAAATATGTCTACTACTCAGTATACTGTGTGTATGTACAGTAAATATCTATGCTGCTCGGGATATACAAACAGTATACTAAACAGTAGACATCTTTACTGAAGACATAATGTATGTGTGTCTGCTGTAAATATGTCTACTGTTCAGTATACTGTGTGTATGTACAGTAAATATCTCTACTGCTCGGGATATACAAACAGTATACTAAACAGTAGACATCTTTACTGCAAACATACTGTCTGTGTGTCTGCAGTAAATATGTCTACTGCTCAGTATACTGTGTGTATGTACAGTATCGATGCTGCTCGGGATATACAAACAGTATACTGAACAATAGACATCCTTATTGCAGACATACCGTCTGTGTGTCTGCAGTAAATATGTCTACTGTTCAGTGTACTGTGTGTGTGTGTGTGTGTATGTGTACAGTAAATATCTATACTGCTCAGAATAAACAAACAGTATACTGAGCAGTAGACATCTTTACTGCAGACATACTGTCTGTGTGTCTGCAGTAAATATGTCTACTGCTCAGTATACTGTGTGTTCTTGTGTGTGTGAGTGTACAGTAAATATCTCTACTGTTCGAGATATACAAACAGTATAATGAACAGTAGACATCTTTACTGCAGACATACTGTCTGTGTGTTTGCAGTAAATATGTCTACTGCTCAGAATACTGTGTCTGTGTACACTAAAAAATTCTACTGTTCGGGATATACAAGCAGTGTACTGAACAGTAGACATCTTTACTGCAGACATACTGTCTGTGTGTCTGCAGTAAATATGTCTACGGCTCAGTATACTGTGTATATTTGTCTGTGTGTGTGAGTGTACAGTAAATATCTGTACTGCTCGGGATATACAAACAGTATACTGAACAGTAGACATCTTTACTGCAGTAAATATGTCTAATGTTCAGGATACTGTGTGTGTGTGTGTGTGTGTACAGTAAATATATGTACTGCTCGGAATATACAAACAGTATACTGAACAGTAGACATCTTTACTGCAGACATACTGTCTGTGTGTCTGCAGTAAATATGTCTACTGCTCAGAATACTGTGTGTGTGTGTAGAGTAAATATCTGTACTGCTCGGGATATACAAATAGTATACTGAACAGTAGACATCTTTACTGCAGACATAATGTCTGTGTGTCTGCAGTAAATATGTCTACTACTCAGTATACTGTGTGTATGTACAGTAAATATCTATGCTGCTCGGGATATACAAACAGTATACTAAACAGTAGACGTCTTTACTGAAGACATAATGTATGTGTGTCTGCAGTAAATATGTCTACTGTTCAGTATACTGTGTGTATGTACAGTAAATATCTGTACTGCTCGGGATATACAAACAGTATACTAAACAGTAGACATCTTTACTGCAAACATACTGTCTGTGTGTCTGCAGTAAATATGTCTACTGCTCAGTATACTGTGTGTATGTACAGTATCGATGCTGCTCGGGATATACAAACAGTATACTAAACAGTAGAAATCTTTACTGAAGACATAATGTATGTGTGTCTGCAGTAAATATGTCTACTGCTCAGTATACTGTGTGTATGTACAGTAAATATCTATGCTGCTCCGGATATACAAACAGTAAACTGAACAGTAGACATCTTTACTGCCGACATACTGTCTGTGTGTCTGCAGTAAATATGTTTACTGCTCAGTAAACCTGTGTGTGTACAGTAAATATCTATACTGCTTAGAATATACAAACAGTATACTGGACAGTAGACATCTTTACTGCAGATATACCGTCTGTGTGTTTGCAGTAAATATGTCTACTGCTCAGAATACTGTGTGTGTGTGTGTAGAGTAAATATCTGTACTGCTCAGGATATACAAACAGTATACTGAACAGTAGACATCTTTACTGAAGACATAATGTATGTGTGTCTGCAGTAAATATGTCTACTGCTCAGTATACTGTGTGTATGTACAGTAAATATCTATGCTGCTTGGGGTACACAAACAGTATACTGAACAGTAGACATCTTTATTGCAGACATACTGTTTGTGTTTCTGCAGTAAATATGTCTATTGCTCAGGATACTGTGTGTGTGTGTGTGTGTGTATAGTAAATATATGTACTGCTCGGAATATACAAACAGTATACTGAACAGTAGACATCTTTACTGCAGACATACTGTCTGTGTGTCTGCAGTAAATATGTCTACTGCTCAGAATACTGTGTGTGTGTGTAGAGTAAATATCTGTACTGCTCGGGATATACAAATAGTATACTGAACAGTAGACATCTTTACTGCAGACATAATGTCTGTGTGTCTGCAGTAAATATGTCTACTACTCAGTATACTGTGTGTATGTACAGTAAATATCTATGCTGCTCGGGATATACAAACAGTATACTAAACAGTAGACATCTTTACTGAAGACATAATGTATGTGTGTCTGCAGTAAATATGTCTACGGCTCAGTATACTGTGTATATTTGTCTGTGTGTGTGAGTGTACAGTAAATATCTGTACTGCTCGGGATATACAAACAGTATACTGAACAGTAGACATCTTTACTGCAGTAAATATGTCTAATGTTCAGGATACTGTGTGTGTGTGTGTGTGTGTACAGTAAATATATGTACTGCTCGGAATATACAAACAGTATACTGAACAGTAGACATCTTTACTGCAGACATACTGTCTGTGTGTCTGCAAAATATGTCTACTGCTCAGAATACTGTGTGTGTGTGTAGAGTAAATATCTGTACTGCTCGGGATATACAAATAGTATACTGAACAGTAGACATCTTTACTGCAGACATAATGTCTGTGTGTCTGCAGTAAATATGTCTACTACTCAGTATACTGTGTGTATGTACAGTAAATATCTATGCTGCTCGGGATATACAAACAGTATACTAAACAGTAGACGTCTTTACTGAAGACATAATGTATGTGTGTCTGCAGTAAATATGTCTACTGTTCAGTATACTGTGTGTATGTACAGTAAATATCTGTACTGCTCGGGATATACAAACAGTATACTAAACAGTAGAAATCTTTACTGAAGACATAATGTATGTGTGTCTGCAGTAAATATGTCTACTGCTCAGTATACTGTGTGTATGTACAGTAAATATCTATGCTGCTTGGGGTACACAAACAGTATACTGAACAGTAGACATCTTTATTGCAGACATACTGTTTGTGTTTCTGCAGTAAATATGTCTATTGCTCAGGATACTGTGTGTGTGTGTGTGTGTGTATAGTAAATATATGTACTGCTCGGAATATACAAACAGTATACTGAACAGTAGACATCTTTACTGCAGACATACTGTCTGTGTGTCTGCAGTAAATATGTCTACTGCTCAGAATACTGTGTGTGTGTGTAGAGTAAATATCTGTACTGCTCGGGATATACAAATAGTATACTGAACAGTAGACATCTTTACTGCAGACATAATGTCTGTGTGTCTGCAGTAAATATGTCTACTACTCAGTATACTGTGTGTATGTACAGTAAATATCTATGCTGCTCGGGATATACAAACAGTATACTAAACAGTAGACATCTTTACTGAAGACATAATGTATGTGTGTCTGCAGTAAATATGTCTACTGTTCAGTATACTGTGTGTATGTACAGTAAATATCTCTACTGCTCGGGATATACAAACAGTATACTAAACAGTAGACATCTTTACTGCAAACATACTGTCTGTGTGTCTGCAGTAAATATGTCTACTGCTCAGTATACTGTGTGTATGTACAGTATCGATGCTGCTCGGGATATACAAACAGTATACTAAACAGTAGAAATCTTTACTGAAGACATAATGTATGTGTGTCTGCAGTAAATATGTCTACTGCTCAGTATACTGTGTGTATGTACAGTAAATATCTATGCTGCTCGGGATATACAAACAGTAAACTGAACAGTAGACATCTTTACTGCCGACATACTGTCTGTGTGTCTGCAGTAAATATGTTTACTGCTCAGTAAACCTGTGTGTGTACAGTAAATATCTATACTGCTTAGAATATACAAACAGTATACTGGACAGTAGACATCTTTACTGCAGATATACCGTCTGTGTGTTTGCAGTAAATATGTCTACTGCTCAGAATACTGTGTGTGTGTGTGTACAGTAAATATCTGTACTGCTCAGGATATACAAACAGTATACTGAACAGTAGACATCTTTACTGAAGACATAATGTCTGTGTGTCTGCAGTAAATATGTCTACTGCTCAGTATACTGTGTGTATGTACAGTAAATATCTATGCTGCTTGGGGTACACAAACAGTATACTGAACAGTAGACATCTTTATTGCAGACATACTGTTTGTGTGTCTGCAGTAAATATGTCTATTGCTCAGTGTACTGTGTGTGTGTGTGTGTGTATGTCTACAGTAAATATCTATACTGATCGGAATATACAAACAGTAAACTGAACGGTAGACATCTTTACTGCCGATATACTGTCTGTGTGTCTGCAGTAAATGTCTACTGCTCAGTATACTGTGTGTGTGTGTACAGTAAATATCTATACTGTTCGGGATATACAAACAGTATACTGAACAGTAGACATCTTTATTGCAGACATACTGTCTGTGTGTCTGCAGTAAATATGTCTACTACTCAGTGTACTGTGTGAGTGTGTGTGCGTGTGTGTGTGTGTACAGTAAATATCTGTACTGTTCGGGATATACAAACAGTATACTGAACAGTAGACATCTTTACTGCAGACATACTGTCTGTGTGTCTGCAGTAAATATGTCTACTGCTCAGAATACTGTGTGTGTGTGTAGAGTAAATATCTGTACTGCT
The DNA here is from genome assembly GCA_004119915.2 of Collichthys lucidus. NCBI lineage: Eukaryota > Metazoa > Chordata > Actinopteri > Sciaenidae > Collichthys > Collichthys lucidus. The sequence continues at coordinate 26,143,205 of CM014100.1, forward strand.
CGGGATATACAAATAGTATACTGAACAGTAGACATCTTTACTGCAGACATAATGTCTGTGTGTCTGCAGTAAATATGTCTACTACTCAGTATACTGTGTGTATGTACAGTAAATATCTATGCTGCTCGGGATATACAAACAGTATACTAAACAGTAGACATCTTTACTGAAGACATAATGTATGTGTGTCTGCAGTAAATATGTCTACTGTTCAGTATACTGTGTGTATGTACAGTAAATATCTCTACTGCTCGGGATATACAAACAGTATACTAAACAGTAGACATCTTTACTGCAAACATACTGTCTGTGTGTCTGCAGTAAATATGTCTACTGCTCAGTATACTGTGTGTATGTACAGTATCGATGCTGCTCGGGATATACAAACAGTATACTAAACAGTAGAAATCTTTACTGAAGACATAATGTATGTGTGTCTGCAGTAAATATGTCTACTGCTCAGTATACTGTGTGTATGTACAGTAAATATCTATGCTGCTCGGGATATACAAACAGTAAACTGAACAGTAGACATCTTTACTGCCGACATACTGTCTGTGTGTCTGCAGTAAATATGTTTACTGCTCAGTAAACCTGTGTGTGTACAGTAAATATCTATACTGCTTAGAATATACAAACAGTATACTGGACAGTAGACATCTTTACTGCAGATATACCGTCTGTGTGTTTGCAGTAAATATGTCTACTGCTCAGAATACTGTGTGTGTGTGTGTACAGTAAATATCTGTACTGCTCAGGATATACAAACAGTATACTGAACAGTAGACATCTTTACTGAAGACATAATGTCTGTGTGTCTGCAGTAAATATGTCTACTGCTCAGTATACTGTGTGTATGTACAGTAAATATCTATGCTGCTTGGGGTACACAAACACTATACTGAACAGTAGACATCTTTATTGCAGACATACTGTTTGTGTGTCTGCAGTAAATATGTCTATTGCTCAGTGTACTGTGTGTGTGTGTGTGTGTATGTCTACAGTAAATATCTATACTGATCGGAATATACAAACAGTAAACTGAACGGTAGACATCTTTACTGCCGATATACTGTCTGTGTGTCTGCAGTAAATGTCTACTGCTCAGTATACTGTGTGTGTGTGTACAGTAAATATCTATACTGTTCGGGATATACAAACAGTATACTGAACAGTAGACATCTTTATTGCAGACATACTGTCTGTGTGTCTGCAGTAAATATGTCTACTACTCAGTGTACTGTGTGAGTGTGTGTGCGTGTGTGTGTGTGTACAGTAAATATCTGTACTGTTCGGGATATACAAACAGTATACTGAACAGTAGACATCTTTATTGCAGACATACTGTCTGTGTGTCTGCAGTAAATATGTCTAATGCTCAGTATACTGTGTGTTCTTGTGTGTGTGAGTGTAAAGTAAATATCTCTACTGTTCGGGATATACAAACAGTATAATGAACAGTAGACATCTTTACTGCAGACATACTGTCTGTGTGTTTGCAGTAAATATGTCTACTGCTCAGAATACTGTGTCTGTGTACACTAAATATCTCTGCTGTTCGGGATATACAAGCAGTGTACTGAACAGTAGACATCTTTACTGCAGACATACTGTCTGTGTGTCTGCAGTAAATATGTCTACGGCTCAGTATACTGTGTGTATTTGTGTGTGTGTGTGAGTGTACAGTAAATATCTATACTGCTCGGGATATACAAACAGTATACTGAGTAGTAGACAACTTTACTGCAGACATACTGTCTGTGTGTCTGCAGTAAATATGTCTACTGCTCAGTAAACTCTGTGTGTGTACAGTAAATATCTATACTTCTTAGAATATACAAACACTATACTGAACAGTAGACATCTTT